>AP028450.1:13122155-13274177 GCA_036509395.1 Antheraea yamamai
CACTCCTTGTGAGTTTAGTTAAAGATTGTTTATCTCCTAGACTGTTCAAAATCATAAGGGCTTAAGCTCGATACAAACGAATCTAGGCCTTATGATACACTGATCAATATAAGTTTTATAAAAAACTAGCGATCCGCCCCAGCTTCGCACGGGTGCAATGTGGATATCCATTTTAATGAAATACTGTTAAGGGCAGTTTTGATCGACATGACATGTACAACGTATGTTATGTATTTGATTGGATAAGGAATAATAAAAATAAAAATGGTTACTTTCGTTTATCCTTTAGAGATAAAAACATACCATCGCAGATTCTTTTTAAGATACACAATTCCGTACATTAATTCGATCTATCTCGTAAGGTTGAGCTCGCGTTTGCGATTTAAGCGCACAAAAATATGTTTGTTACGACATCACATCACAAGCTGCGCAAACGCAAGAAGATCGGTCACGCTTACTAGCATATCATTACGTGAAATTATAAATTTATCTCCTACCAAAAATACCGCTTAACGTGCCTAAAGAAGTATTCACTTCGAAAGTACAATTCACTACACTACTACATTTTTAGACATCTGTCGACCTCAGTGTTATAACTATTCATTTATATTTTAGTTTAGTTGAGTTTTAGTTTTGAGATAATTTAGAGTTGAGTTATGGCTTTATTTTCAGGGGTAAATATTTTTGAGAGTGGGTAAATCTGTTTGCTTGGTCTCACCGGCGGACAGTATAATTATATATGTAAACACCGTTACAGCTATGTTAATATATAGGTAATTTGGTTTAGAAAAGATATAATTATGGACAAGGTCTCAAATTTGTTATTATAATGAAGACAACTTATTCCGCCAATTGCTATTGATCGAGATTACTTCATTACCAAGTGGTATTGTTAGAAAAATGTAAAACCCGACTGACGTTAAATCATTTTTAGTCATGTAAATGAATTAATTGTTCTTGAATGTTGCTGATTAAATCTATACTAATATATAAAGCTGAAGAGTTTGTTTGTTTGTTTGGTTGAAAGTGATAATCTCAGGAACTACTCGACCGATTTGAAAAAATCTTTCGATTTTAGATAGCTAATTTACTGAGGAAGGCTTTAGGCTATATTTCATTACGCTAAGACCAATAGGAGTTGAGCGCCAATGAAGAATGTTTCAAAATCAGGCATTTTTTTTCTTTTTGATTGCTTTCGCTGCGAGTTAGCGTTAGTATTACATACGTTGCCATGGTAACGTGGTAACTTTCTATCGCAAACATTTTAAAAGTTTATATTGAGTTTCTATTCAAAATGCTTATTCTACGTTTGTTTTGTTTCCAATTTTTTATTTGTAATCTATTACGTATTATAAAAATAAAGTGTGTGTATCTGAAATTAAAATAACAACTTTTTGGTGAATGGATTTGGTTACAAGTAACAAAAAAATATTTTTTTAAATATTGTTGGTATTTTATATTATTATATTTTGTTCGTTTGTTTCGGGTTATGTCCAAAACGGCTGGACCTATGTTACGGGAATTTTACTGGCAGATATCCGAAATTATAGTAGTTGACATATTCTATTTTATTTGTCGATCTGTTACCCGTGCATTCATCCATATGAAATTTATTAAAAATATGTTGTTTATCGTAAACAAGCGAGTGAGACGTGTGCTTTACTGGACTTCAAGTACATAATTGAAAGTCATATGTTTGTATGTAATTAAAATTTTATTATCTTTTTGGTCAATTTGGCGGCCATTTAGATTTATTTACCGCGCTTGCGTCTACATAACTCAGTGATTATAGCAACGTATAAGACTAACTTAATTATATCGACAATACGGGTATATTATATCTATATAATAAAAGATTTAATACGTATTGTTCTATAATGTATAGTTTAATTACTTTCTTATATAGTCTAAGTGAGCACTGAGGGTGATATATTGTAGGTTAAAGTTCCAGGCATGTTGCTGATGATAAATCCCATTCCATTCGATACACTGTTATTATTCACATTTCTAATGTACACGTTACATTTTACAGTAGATGGCGTGCGTGTCGTACTTACAAATGTTTTTGAAAAAGCATCTCTATAATGTACAACATCTACTCATCATTTCACATTTTTAATTCATTTAAAAAAGCGCGTGCGGAGCCGCGTGATACTGCTAGTATATTAATATATTTACGGGCGTCACACTGAAATATTATGTCACTGTCATAATTCAGGCGAATCGTTATTTTAGACACACATATATAAGCTCGAAAACAAAACGTATGTCGTACGCTTGAAAAAAAGACATTAAATTCATTTGATAACGTTTATTTAAAAAATATATAATCACTTAAATAGGCTTTCAAATTAGTTCTTTTATATATCTGTATACAGAATCAAGTAAGATACCAAAAATAATTAAAATAAACGAATTATCAAATAATATGATTTCTATCAAATGAAAATAATACATACCGATAGTTCATAATAATTTAAAATCACACACATATATATTTATGCATGTATATATTTGTTATCTTCATTAATATAAAACTCGTGTTCATGTATATATTTGAAAAACTGCCTTGTATATAGTCATCAGTTCTCACGAAAACTTGACAGGCACTTACCAACCAACTTCATGGTGTCACGTTTAAGTATGCGCGTGCATCGTAAAAATTGTCTTTCATCGTTTTTCCTAAACGCGCCAAAAGAAGTATAACTTCAAAATCCCGCCAGAAGCTCCATCTATTGGTTTCTTCAGCACTACATTTAACAGTTGGTTCTTTTAACGACAATTATTATTGATTGCGTATTGAATAATTACGTAATATTAATTTGATATTCATCTTAAAGTTTTGTTTACTAAGCTACTTTTTTTTAACGTTTATAATATACTAGCTTCTGCCCGCGACTTCGTCCCCGTAGAGTATTTCCTTTGGGCTAACTAACACGCAGCGGAAGATCTCAAAAGGGAAAAAACCCCGATGAAACATTTTCCATTGGTGCTCGGCTCCTATTGGTCTTAGCGTGCTGATGCCTATAGCCTTCCTCGATAAATGAGCTATCTAACACTGAAAGAATCTGACCAGTAGTTCGTGAGATTACTCTCTACAAAGTCACAAACTTTACTTCTGTATATTAGTATAGACTAGCTAACCCGGCCACACGTTGCTGTGGCTCAGTTATTATATCATTACATATTGATAAGAATCCATAATTGTTCTTGATAATATGACCAATAAACATCAGTTAACAATTTAAATTATTTTTTTAATATAAAAAAACTACTTTTTGTGACTTAAATATAAAAGTTAGACATATGGTGCTGCATATCAAACTCTACAACTTTTCTCTAGAACACAATCATATATCTCTCATGGTTAAGGCAGCGTTCGTAAGAAACGTTTTCGTTCGACCGTTTTTTCTCCGACTACCACAACAAAGTCTTTCCATTTTTCGGGTTAATGTATAACCTATGACACTCACAAATAACGTGGCTTTCTATTGGTAAAAGAATTTTCTATATCGGTTTAATAGTTCCTGAGATTACCCTCTACAACCTCACAAATTCGCAATCTTTACCTCTTTATAATATTAGTATATATTATTATTTTTTTTACATCTAAAATGCTAGTACCGCAAATTAAGTATTTCAATGGTAATTTATTTTACAATTGACAAATTAAGCCGCCATCAGCAAAATTACTATTCCACAATTGTTAACTCAAAAGTAGCTGTAAGTATGTAGATATGTTTTGCAACATGGCATTTGTATATTGCAAAACATTCTATGAACGCAGCATACTGTTTCACGAGGCCTGTACGGGGACGGACTTAACACATTTTAGGACCGTAACCTCCCAGATCATGTCCGTTCCCGTGTTCCATATTTGTAATAATTAAGGTCTTGAATGTCTATATAAGGTTTTTGAAGTTAAAATTCTTATGAGCCGGCTTTGAAGTACTGATCTGCAATCTTTTTGTGTAACGATGCAGTAGTGGGGTAAATACTGTCGGGTGAAGAGAGTTTTCGTGTAATACAAAAAAATCACTTCCATCGCGTGTTTTTACGACATACCCTCTTTGTTTGTAATGTTGTCAATTTTACTGCCGTTTACGTATGTTAAGTAACCGATGTTAAATGTTATTATTACTACTTAGCCTCTAGGATAAAGTGTAAAAGTCCTCTGCCGGTAAATTCATCGTCAAATTCAGTTCATTCATATTAGTGATTAGTCTGGATAAAAATTACACGTCATTTTGTTTATATGTTGTGTGAACTACGCATGATTTTTGTAGCTAACGCTATTTGGCCTGATAGGTACTCTACAGTTTCACCAGACTACACCCTGTTAAAGAAGAAGGGATATAATAGGTCTTTACCTATGAAATTGCCGTTTTGCAGTACTGGCCATTTCAAACCAAAATCATTTTTGTTTGGCTAAGAATTCTAATTTCAAATTAATTTTATTTTAAAAACATGGAATTCTTTTTCCAAAAGTAGTCATTTGTTTATTGATTAGTGTTACATTTTCATCCCATTTCAATCTTTTTTGTCATCATGGATACGTTATAAAGTAAATTTTCAAAAAAAAGTATTAACCGACTTCAATATCAATCAAAAACCCATAAGGCACTAAAAAGCGGAAAATAAATAGTTTATCAAATTAACCAAATTAAATAAAACATATGAATATGTCTGCTACCTAGAGATGTATTGGAAGTCGGTGCGAACCAAAAATCATATCATCTACATAGGTACAAAGTTTAAGTCCACTCTCGCGTCTCTGTAATACATTTCTACCTGGAACAAATTTGAAATTTCGGTTGGCACCGACTTCCAATACATCTTTAGGTAGCACACATATTCATATGTTTTATTTAATTTGGTTAATTTGATAAACTATTTATTTTCCGTTTTTTAGTGCCTTATGGGTTTTTGATTGATATTGAAGTCGGTTAATACTTTTTTTTTGAAAATTTACTTTTTTGTAAAAAAAAATATTTTCCCATTTTTAGTGTTCATAAATATATCTGATTTGTAATGGGTATAATAAATCGGTTCCAATTTCACGAAAATACGTAGAGACGAAGTGGGTGAAAATGAAATAAACGATATTTCACCCCCTTAGGGGTTGAATATTTTCTTCAAATTTATATAGGACCACCGCTGAATATAACTTCTTCTCTGAATTCAAATAAAAAAAGAATCATTAAAATCGGTTTATAATTTGCGGAGATATCGATTAACATACATACAATCGAACGTAGTAACCTCCTCCTTTTTCGAAGTCGGTTAAAAAATACATACAGTCGAGCATAGCAACCTCCTTCGCAACCTTTTGTGAAGTCCGTTATTGACGGATGTCAAAATGTCTCTTTTATTTGCATGTGTGTATATGTTGTGTAAAATTGAAGCAGTAGTGTGGGTAATGCATATTTTAATTAATTTAATGTACTTCTAATGCATTTTATATAAAATAAATAGCTTTCTGCACTTCTCCTCCATATAAACTTTAACTATGCCAAATTTCACGTTCATCCATTCACGCAATTCTTTTAAAAAGGGATACAAAGTTTTGGCTTCACGTATTAATATATATGATATGAGTAACGTCGTGGCAGCAACGCGGCACAAGCGGCACGCAACATCAACGACGTTTACGGAGCTAACACTACAAACCAACGCACCACGTGTTATTGGTTTGCTCGCTTCCGTTCTGGGAATTTCGACCTGAAAAATGAACCTCGCGGTCGTCCGAAGACTTTGGTCGACAATGACGAATTAAAGGCGATTGTGGAAGCTGATGATACACAATCTACAGCTGAATTAGCAGCAGCTTTCGACGTTAGCGTCAAAACAATATTGGTCCATTTGCGTCAAATTGGCAAGGTAAAAAAGCTTGACAAATGGGTGCCCCACGAACTCAATGATCGCCAGCGCGAAGTACGCGTCGACACGTGCCTTGCACTGCTCGACAGACACACAAATGAAGGAATTTTGAACCGCATTGTTACCTGTGATGAAAAATGGATTCTGTTTGATAACCGCAAGCGCTCAGAAAGTTGGTTGGATCCTGGTTCAGCACCTAAACAATGCCCTAAACGAAAACTTACCCCTAGAAAAGTGATGGTCACTGTTTGGTGGTCTACAGCCGGTGTGATTCATCACAGCTTCTTACCAAACGGGGTGAGCATTACTGCAGATGTGTACTGTGAAGAACTGAACACAATGATGGAGAAGCTGGCACATCTCCAACCAGCATTGGTCAATCGCTGGTCTCCGCTGCTCCTGCACGACAACGCGCGACCTCATACTGCACAGCAGACGGTCTCCAAGTTGCAAGAACTGGGGTTGAAAGTTCTCCGTCATCCGGCCTACTCACCAGACCTTGCGCCTACAGACTACTGCTTTTTCCAGAATGTGGATAACTCCTTGGCGGAAAAAAAATTCAATACCTGAGAGGCAGTACAAAATGCCTTTGAAGAATTTGTTGCCTCCCGTCCAGCTGATTTCTTTAAGAAGGGCATCAATAAACTGCCACTGCGTTGGCAAAGATGCATTGATTGCATGGGTGATTACTTCGATTAATACAAATAAAAAATACATGAAAAAAATTCGTTTAAATTTTTTCATACAAAACGGCAATTTCATAGGTAAAGACCTAATATTACACAGGGCATTATTATTCTATTATAAAGATAAGAAATTAGGTTTTTTGTTCGTATCGGATAAATTCAGATAATACTAAACGATCTTTAAAAATTGTTCACCTAAAGAAATCTACATTATCAGCGAGCAACACGAGTTATAGTTTTGAAATTAATCTTTTTAAGTGAAACTTCTTATTTTAATTGCTATTTCGTCCTTACTACTTATCTACCACAAGTTCAACGATCTTCATACTACTACTTCAGTACTTCAGCGTACATAGTAATAAAAATTATCTATCTGCCACCAAAATTGACATAAAAAAAAATTACCGTAAAAAAAATTAGCTAAGACAAACATCAGACAGTTACGACTTTATTTTCATGTATAGATAGTCATTTTACAAGGTAAACATAATTCAAACTCAATGAACCCTATGTGAAGCTTGGCAAAATATATATATTTTATTGTTTTTTGGCCTCCACGATAACCTGAAGCCGCCACTGGTAACGTCATGTGATTTACTTTCACGATGTTACGATCATGTGACTGTAAACGTCTGTTCACACTATTGCCGGGGTATGACGACACTGAGTCTATGTTAATCGATCAGGTTTGGATAATAAATGGGGTTATTATGTGCATAACAGACTTCCTAGGTTCAGCTACAGGTGTGAAGGGAACGTAGTGGAGGATTTTAGTTGATAAATATTCGATTTAACTCTATCATTGTAGTGTGATACAGAACAAATATTCAGTGGAGAATAAATAACTATTATTTATTTTTAAACTAAAACTTCTTATAGAAGGTTTTTGAAATTTTGATCCGTAATCTTTTTGTGTGACGAAATTTGGTGGGAGTAGACACTGTCGGAAACGTCGGTTCTCGTCCGATCACCGAAGCTAAGCAGATTCAAGCGCGATCAGTACTTTGATGGGTGACCGCCTGGGAACACCGCGTGACTTTGACTTTTACTTTTTTTTTTATGTGCTACAAAGTTCCACTTCTATCGTGTGTCTTTACGACGCATCCAGATCTTTCTCTGTATTTGAATGCGTGTTGAGCGGTATTTTTTTGGCAGGAGATAAATTTATAACTTCGCGTCATCAGATGCTAGTAAGCGTGACCGACCGTATTGCTCTCGAACGGCTTACGTCATACTAGCGACGCGTAGTATAAGAGCCTGTGTACATTTAGTACTGATATTTTGTATTGATCTTGTACAGTCCATCATATGTTTGATTAATTAATAAAGTGTATATTAATTATTGCTCAGAGTCCCAATATATGTGAAAATTAGACTAATTTTAATAATTTCGATATACCTAAAAATGATGAAATTTAAATAATTCTGACAATAATAATTTTAAAAACTCAAAAGAGAATAGTTATTCCCTTGTCGGGACGTTTCTCGTAAAGAGGACGACGAAAAAAGTTGAGCTTCTGAAATTCGTTCATATTCAGCCTAATCGGACTTGTGGTAGGTACGAATGTGAATACACATTTTCTCTTCTCTATCATGTTTATTTGTCAAGTTATGGGCTTCTAAAGAACAGTCATGTTTGAAATTTGGATTTTTTGGAAGTAGTTTTTCGAATTGAACAAATTTACAATAAAATATGAAACGCAGCGATTTATATATAAGATTAATTGCTCTTTTTGAAAATAAATTGAAACTAGAAAAAAAAATCGTTTTACTATACAAAACCGGAAGTAAAGTTTTCAATACTAAATTTAAGTAACTTGAACGAATTTTTTTAATTTTCTTTTATATTAAAACATAGCTTAAAGTATACATAAAATATACTTTAAGTTTTAAAATGAGCACTGCATTGGTTAAGGAGATAGATCGATTAATGTTCACACATGTCGCACTGCGCTGAAGTCTGGCGCTTGCCTAAGTGCTTTAGTTGGTAGATATCGCATTAAATTGCCTCAATATTAACATTTATCATTCCATTGAAGCTTATGTAAGCTATAACAACGATTTATGGCAAGTATTATTGAAAAAACTATGATATAAATAAATAAGTAAACATCTGAATAGAAATATTAATAGAAAGTAGTCATAAACAAGTATTATATAGTTACATGTAACTTCTTAGATATTTGTGAAAAATAATTGTGATGCAATAAGTAATAAAATATATTTCCATCATTTTTAGAAATTTCTGTCTGTTTGTTTGAACACGCATTAATGCTAAAACCAGTTCACGATAA
Source organism: Antheraea yamamai (assembly GCA_036509395.1). Classification (NCBI taxonomy): domain Eukaryota; kingdom Metazoa; phylum Arthropoda; class Insecta; order Lepidoptera; family Saturniidae; genus Antheraea; species Antheraea yamamai. The sequence continues at coordinate 13,131,016 of AP028450.1, forward strand.
AGCCTCAGGAAAATGGATAAGTAAATCGACTCGAACATTCAGATGCGGGCATATCTAGTAACTAATAAAATAAACGAAAAAGAAGACAGGGGCGGACCAAGAGTTTGCAGAAAAAAAACGGGACGCTGAAGGCCACATAACTATTACCTGTGATGATGAATTGAGCCTCCTATAGACGGATTTGAATATGTTCGTCGCCGCATATTTGCAGGTTGGAAACAAAAGGCGCTAGTTTGTGTTTGCACTCTCAGTATATAGTGTCTTATCTATGGTTTGCACTTTCTCTGAAATCGTTCAAAATTGCTGAATTCTCCGACAGGCGTCTGCTGGGTCTGCGTAAATGATTCCTAAGGTCTATCAATAGGTAGAAATCCCATGAGTTAGTTGATACGACAAATTTTCTGGATTCCGTTTAGTTTATTTAATCGTATACCTAAATAGAGTGTCCATTTTTTATTATCGTCGATTGATTGAGTACTCTTTTTGTAGTATCTCAATTTATGTGGAACAATGCAGCGGTCAAAAATTTGTTACTTTTTAGCAGCAACCGGGGAGTACGTTTGGGGAAATGTGAGATACACTTCCTTTGGACGTGAGTATCACCAGGCTGTATATAGTATGTAGGTTTTAGAGCTTCGCAGAGATATTGAGTGTCTATGTGTGTTCTACCGCATGTACGAGAGTGTTCTGAAGAACTCTTTGATATGGTACACTTTTCGTTCACTGTTTTAAGTTCACATAACTTTACCCTCCCAATACATTCTTGGTAATTTAATGTATGTATTTAATGTATTTCGTAAAAGACCCACATGGTCTAAATACTAGAAATGGTGATAAACCGGTCGTCACATGTTTCAGAATCAGTAAAACCAATATCAGTTTCTTAGGTAATAGTGTTATGTTTTACAATAAAGTCCCAAAGCATATTAGCGATTTGCCGGATTATAAGTTTAAACGCCATGTCGAGCGGGTTTTGTTGTCAAAAGGCTATTATAGAGTGGATCAATATATGAACGATGGTGATGTCTGGAATTGACTCCTCTCTGTGCATCCACTAAAACCGATTGTAATGTAGTCTAAATATATATGTTAAAAAGATAAACCCGATCGAGTTTCTTGCCGGTTCTTCTCGATGAGATGAAGCGCCTTCTTGGGGCCTAAATTGAATAAAGTATTTTTAATTTGTTTTGATGTACACTTCCCGGTGCTGGTTGGCTGCTTACCCGCACTCCTTAAAACCTTGCAAAATAATGACAACCGTGAAGTTCTCTAGAACCTTTAATATGTGTACACCGCTGTGGAATGGGTCATCCATCATGGTTTTCCTTCGGAGCTATAGCATGGAGCTCTTCAAGGCCGGCAACAAAATGACCTTAGTGCTGCAGTTGTCCATAGGCGACGGTAACTATTTACCATCAGGTAGGCCGTTTGCCGCTTTCGTGCTTTTTGGCATAAAAAAATCCACGTAATGTGTACATTTTTCTATTTCTTTGTTTTCATAGAAGCACGACATAGTGATTGCACTGTGTCAAGTAAGCGTAACTAACTCAATCACTAATAACGATTATTCAATTTTCTACAAACTGCCGGCTTGCAGACCTCTCTCTGTTCCTACGACACACCTAATTGTGCCTCTATGTTGAATATTACTCCTTATGTTTTGTGGTTATTGGTATTTAACATTTTAAGAAGTAGACAATTGTTGTCATTCTAATTTTTTGTCCCTTCAACACATACACAGATGTCGTATTTATGTAACTTAATATGCGATTTTCTAGTTCTGTTAGTTCCGTGAGAATATCATTTTCCAACAATACACAATAAATATTAATTGATCACTATTCTTCAACTATTCATATGAACTATTCGAGTTCGCTTCCGTATTCAGTTGTAATGCGTCGAGGTCAAGGCATACCTTGAATCATAGAATAAATCATAAGTTATTTCATTAAAATGCGCAAGTCAAAGATGAATTATTGTTAGAATTGTGATCAAAAGAAAGCGTGAGCCGGTCGCGGATAAATTCATTCAAAACAAAGCACGTTTCTCTTTTTATCTTATAGTTCAGGCGTATATAGAGGGGAAGCTCGCCGATCGTTGCCGCGACCAGGTCGCGACTTCATTTCATCACAAGTCTAACAAAACGTGACCGAAAACGGTGAATAAACACATAGCACCAAACAAACATTCCTCTTATGTTTGTATAAAATTCAGCGGAATTTAATATTATTTTAGGATAAACTGGTTTGGCTAATAAACTAACCCCGGTTTCTCAAAGATCGATCAAAACGTTGATTAACTAAAAGTATTGTTAACTGAACACCGTTGTCAAATTGCTTCGAGTTTCTGAAACATTGATTAATGTAAAATTGACTAATCTGTGATCATTTTGATTTAACATAAACATTATTTTTTAGTATGGTCCCATTACCTGTATCATTCAGTTTTTCATTCATTACTCATTCTCAACTAGTATATTGTATTACCTGTGTTCCTGTTTATTAGACAGTCTAATACCTAATTGACGGTTGGCTGTTCAAACCCCGATTTCATAAAATTAAGTTTCGACCTTTGCTTGTCAAAGGCCTAAAAACGTCATTCATTTGGGCTTTCACTAAGATTTTAAATGAGGCCTGAGGACTGAGTAGTCAAACCAAAGAGCGCCTGAGACTGGACGCCTGGACTACAACATATACAATAAACATATTTTAAAGGATCACTCTCAGGATCCATACGAAATAATAGCAAATGTTGCTATTGATACGATAAACTTAGTGCTATTTTTTTAGTATAGTCACAGATAAAAATAAAACAAGTGTATATACATATCCACAATATTTTTAATCTATTGTTAGTCTTATAGACAATGAGTATTATTTCAACAGTCATCAAATAACATCACAATAAATCTATTTACTTATAAAGTACAATTATAAAGAAAATCATATATTTATGACTAGTTTAAATTGAATAGATACGATTCTTATTTACATCCATGGATTAGGAGAGATGCTATATTTGGAACAAAATGGCGGCTCTGGCGAACGCTCGCTCTAACATGTCAATTTATGGATTTTATTTATTGTGTATTCGGCATTACTGTTAATTGCAGATAAATCAAATCAAAGGCGATGGTATTATAATGTACGTCTTCTTATTTTGTTGTTAATATTTGTATAGGCTTGTTTCTGTAATTTGTAATTTTAACCTTTCAAAATGACAAAGAACATAATACGCGTTTTACAGCAAACAACACCGGGATACGTTCCATGATAATGACCATCTATATTATATTATCTTTAAATAGCATGGATTTTTAATAGAGCAATAACTTTTCATTGGCCTAAATCGACCGGGTATGAAAACTTATCGCGGAATATTTGTTTTGCGTATGAACGCTTTAGGCTTCTACAACAACAACCTAAATTAAACTGGGCGTACCAATAATTCGAACAATAAACTATTTTTTTATTAGTGCATGTTAGAATTTTTGACAAAGTCATCAAAGCTGTAATGTCGCTAAATTCCAAGTCCTGTAATGTAACGTGAAACGAAACGTAACTAACTTATTTATTGTTTATTTTATTGCTCGTAAAATTCTTAAAATAAGCTATAACAATAAATTATAAATAACGTATAACATCAACAATCTTGAAGCATTATAATTATTGTTATAATGTTTTAAAATAATTTAAATGATTTTATTCTTAACAACGACATACATGATAACTCAGTGTTAAAAGAAATACATAAAACCACTTAATTGTGTAATATTAATAATTATCTTTATAATAAGTTTATTACTCATTGCCATTTAAAGAATAATAAATACAATTTAGCACTTAAACAACTATTGCTTATTTTTTACAGATAATCACGTAACAGATAACTGCAATCATATGTTATTTTATATTTAACAATCTGTGTAGCATGGCGTGATATTGCCAACGCCATCTAGCGATACAGGCCGGTAATAATCTGCCATTTCGCCCCAGCCGCGTGGCGCCACATTGAAATTCGGACCACAGACAAGCGGGAGCCGCGGGCTTTTAGGTGAAGCATAGACATCGTTTAGTTTTGTCGGCGCTAGTGGCACGGGCACATCGATATTCTGTACGTTTATTGTCGGCGGTGTTATCGGGAATGGCTCCATTTTTGGTAAGTTCGTATGCTTAAGTGCCGATTTTGGGTAAGTCTTCTGGTTTCGTAGACTTGACGGAGGACGATATGCAGTATCGTGGTTGGCCACTGGCGTCGGTGTCGAGCAGGTGTTTGAAGTGTTACGACCTGTAATATTTTTAATGACTTTGATAACAGTGTTCTTTAAATAACATTATTGTTTGATTAAATAAGAAATCCCCTGGACACTTTAACTAATGATCCACTATCATCATCATTACATAGTATAAAACAAAGTCCCCTATCGCGTCTGTCTGAGTGTCTGTTCGCAATAAACTCAAAAACTACCGAACGGATTTTCATGCGGTTTTCACCGGTGGATAAAGTGATTAATGAGGAAAGTTTTAGTATATAATTTGTCAAGGATTTTTTTTAAATCAGGGCGGGACAACGTCTGTCGGTCCCGCTAGTATTATTTAAAATGTTATTTAGAGGCTTTCAAAAGTTTGCATACATTAACTACCAACTGTTACTAACTAAATTTACCTAATTAATGAGAATAAATTGATATAATAGTCGTGGTGGTCGAGTGGTTTCTCCGGTGGAATATCATACCGATGTTCGCAGGTTCGAATCCCGGCATGTACTAACGCATTTTTCGTTATTCACTATCGGCTGACGGTGGAGGAAAACATCGTGAGGAAACCTGAACCTGAGAAATGTTCTTGTAGTACTACTGTACGTGAGAAAACAGAATTGTGGATTTCTCAAAGTTTGAAATTGGCAATACGTCGTAGGCCGGCGTGGAGATTATGCCCATACCTTCCTCGGGGAAGAGGTCTATGGTCCTCCAATGAGTCCCTTACAGGCTGATGATGATGGTGATATATTTATTCGAAAAGTAATATGTGAGAGTTACCATCGATTGATAATCGATATATAATTATAAATCTATATATTAAATATACAGAGATGCGACGATTAAGTGCATCTTTCTCCTCTGTTTCTCAACTTTTGTAAGTAGATACGAGCTTTAGTGTTGCCAAAAAAAAAAACAGTCCCTTTTTCCCTAATAATGGAACTTAAAGAATTTTGGAATTATGGTCCAATTCGATCACTAGACTATCATTATTTTGTTTAAATCTGTTAAAAGTAAAAGCTTTATTGATGTGAATATTTGGATGGCATGAGTCAAATTTTAATACACTGTTATATTCTCAACGTTTATATCAGACAATTACTTATTAGTAACGTAACTATGAAATCCGTTTTTTTATTTACAGTCCTCATACGTAAATATTATATTACAGCCTTCGTCATTCTCACAATCAAGACGAATCTAATTACACTCATATATGTTTAAGATACAGATCGTGCCAGAGATGTTGTTATACCTACACACAAATATAACCATTCATCTGCGCAGTTGGGTCAAAAAGACGGGGAAAAAAACTATGCTACACATCCAGGTAGATATGTGAATGCGACAGAATAATGCGAATAATGTGTTAGAAAAAACAAATGTGATTTCTGAGAAGTTTTAGTTCTGTCACTTGTACTGGTTGCACTTTGTTTTTTCTGTTAGTAGTTTTCTAGTATATTATTACTGCCATTGTCGAGTACGCAATTATATTACAAGCTTTTTGCGATCACTTCAATAAACTAACAAGATGGTGGCCGTCTTGTTAAACTTGAAGGTGGTAGAGCCACACTGTAGCTATTACTAGTTTCAGCATAAATGGGTCGGCTCGCCCGGGGTAGTACCACCCTCTCACAGAACACCGACGTGAAGTAACAGTGCTTGTAGTTCGGTCAGTGAGAGCGCCGGAGGACCACCTCCTTTCCCTTCCCCTTTCTCCTTTACCTACCCCTCCTCCATACACAGGCCAGCAACGCACTTGCGACTCCCCTGGTGTTGCTAGTGTATATGGACGGTGGTGATTACTTAACATCAGGTGACCACCTGTTCGTTTACGTGCTTATGACATTAAAAAAAATTCCACAGAGTTTTTGTGGCAAGTCAGAATCCATGCTCCGTGGTATTATTCCCCATCCACTTCACTTGTGCACAATAACCGAACTATATTACGTAAACCACCACCAATATTATAAAATATAGTGTCAAATAATATAAGATTATGAATAAAGTATAAAATCGACTTCATGACATTCCAAGTTTTCGCCAAAAACTCTAAAGAGTTCATACAACTTACAAGACTGTATAGATTACATAATTAGGTTAACTGACCTATTTATTAGCATCGATCTAGATCAAAAATAATTCAATCGATGACGTATATGGTACACATATTTAATTATGAGAACCGTTGATTGACGTTCGGTTATGAAATTTTTCACATCCGTGACCTAAATTATGAAGTGTCGATAAAAAATATTTTATTATTTACACGCGAGAGTGCGCTGTGAAACTTATGTAGATCTATAATTAATTTAATGTAATCCACACTGTATACTGCGTTAACGCACGACACGCTGGCCGACGACCAAAATGTCAATTTTGTACAACATCGTCAATTATTCTGTCTCTTCTGTATCGGCTTAAACGAATAATTAATTTACTACAATATTAATTCATCTGTTGCGTAAAATTAAATTTGTTGTTGGCAACATCGAACTGCCTTTGTGTTCTATGAGTTTTGGCGGGACGTTTATTATTAATAATCTTGTGTTGTTTATCCATTGTAATATTGGTAACATTTTACGTAATATAGTGTAATTTTGTGTATATGTGAAGTAGTTTCAAAATAAACATGAAGCATGAATTCTAGAATGGTACAAAAACACCCTGGAGGACTGACTTAACCGCTCAGACCGCAGTCGCCTTATAAGGAGCTAACATTTGTCGGGGGAGCAGACTTATTGCTGGTAAAGCAGTCCAAGTGTGAGAAGGCACCATGAGGTTTTAGTCCGTGTGAATCGAACGTAACACATCCTCATCTGCCCGGTTGGGTGGGTATCCGTTATAGATTTCCCCATATAAGGGTACCCTTTTTTAATGAGGGGAAATCCTTTTCGGACACTCCAATCTCCCGGGGGAGAGAGTAAGTAGTTCGAGACTCTTACACACTAAAACCCCACGGTGTACCCTCTACCACCATAACGGGGGATAAGGGATAGTGATCTCACTTCGCATATCGCTAGCCTTACCCTGAACCTCTCCGCTGTATAGAAACAGCCTGATACACCCCGACTGTCTCTCAGACGGCCAAACCAGTGCAATGGAGAGATGGGCCCATGTAAGGGTACCTACGTAATGTCAAGGATATTCTGATGCATTTTTTGAGTAGATTTTTGAAGTCAGTTCTATTTTTACGTTAAGCAGTCGGGCACTGTTAATAAAATATACGTTCTCAATTTTGGAATCTCTTACCTCGTCCTTCGTGGACCCATTTGACGGATCTCTTCTTCCTGTTGACATACATGCTCTGGCCCCTGCTCATATGGTTGCTGGAGTCGCTCAGGGACTTGCATATCGATCTCGCAAGATCCATCTGCTCCTTCACTGTTGGATGTACTCCAGGCACGTAGAATGCCGACGATGCGAATGTCTTCTCTGTAATAATTAGATAGAATAGAGTTTATATATAACTAGCCGACCCGTGCCCACTTCGTTGGGTGGTAATAGGCATTATCAAGCTACAACTTTTCTCTAGAACTCAATCATATATATCTCATAATTAAGGCAGCGTTCGTAAGAAACGTTTTCGTTCGACCATTTTTCTCCGACTTCCCAGATATTACCCCCCACAACCTCACATACTTTACCTCTTTATAATATTAGTATAGATTATAGATAATATAATTAGTTAATAGCTTCTGCCCGCGACTTTACACGCGTGGAATAGTTATTTTGGGCTAAGACGCAGCGGAAGCTCTCAAAAGGAAAACATACCCCGATTTTAAAACATTTTTCATTGTTGCTCCGTTCCTATTGGTCTTAGCGTGATGATATATATCACACACTTATTACACTCACAAATAACGTGGCTTCTATTGGTAAAAGAATTTTCAAAATCGGTTTAGTAGTTCCTGAGATTACCCCCTACAATGTCACAAACTCACAAACTTTACTTCTTTATAATATTAGTATATAGATTATATCCCCTGCCCCGCGACTTCGTCCGCGTAGTAATAGTTACTACTCTGGGCTAACGCTGACATACAGCAGAAGCTCTCAAAAAGAAAAAAACATCTCGATTTTGAAACATTTTTCAACTGTGCTCCGCTAATATTGGCCTTACCGTAATGATATATAGCCTATAACCATTCTTGATGAATGAGCTATATAACACTGAAAGAATTATTCAAATCGGACCAGTAGTTCTTGAGATTACCCCTTACAACGCCACAACGTCACAAACTCACAAACTTTACCTCTTCATAATATTAGTATATAGATTATAGCCCCTGCCCGCGACTTTGTCCGCGTAGTAATAGTTACTATTCTGGGCTAACGCTGACATACAGCAGAAGCTCTCAAAAAGAAAAAAACATCTCGATTTTGAAACATTTTTCATCTGTGCTCCGCTGTTATTGGCTTTAGCGTGATGATATATAGCCTATAACCATTCTCGATGAATGAGCTATATAACACTGAAAGAATTATTCAAATCGGACCAGTAGTTCCTGAGATTACCCCTTACAACGCCACAACGTCACAACGTCACAAACTCACAAACCCACAAACTCACAACGTCACAAACTTTACCTCTTTATAATATTAGTATAGATGTATATTTCGTTTTAGTACTATAAAGTTTATATAGCGTCTTTTTCAATTTTGTATATGGAAATAAATAGATTAACCATTCTGTTGTGGCAAGTAGAAAGAATCTAAAATCTATTTTGCTATATTCTAGGATACATCTTTTGCTGCCTATACATTCTCTAATATTTCCATTTTTAGTTTGCCCCTGACTTCCATTTTCATACTCACTTGAATTGTGCACATTTAATAGTAAATGTATAATCGAATAAAACTATAACATTTATAATTATTGTTATTTTAAAATAAAATTTATAATACTGGTAACACTCCAGAGACTAAACTTCTTCCTGTTCATTGTATTTCTTCCATATTGGCTACTGGTTTACTTCTATAGCGTTTATAGTTACTCGAAGGTACTTACATATATGCGTGTATCAGCAAGAAGTTTTCTCTGTGGTCGCAATAAATTTATGCGTGGGAATACATTATCGTTATGCGTCACGAACGTTATCCTGGACCTTTATCGGAATTAATTTTAAGGTTAGTTTTTAGCGCGAACAGTAGCCGAAGCGTCGGCACGCAACTGTAGCCTATCCTAAATAGCCTATAGGTAGTCCTATAGAATTAGCATTAAAGAAACTAACCATGTTAATTTATAACGTTTTAGGGAAGCTGTAATAGTATTTGTATTTATTATTATGAGTTTATAATACGTATCTATCACTACAATTATACAATAGTGCATTAATAAATCTATACTTCATATTATAAAGCTGAAGAGTTTGTTTGCTTGAACGCGCCAATCTTCCGAACTCCTAGCCCGATTTAAATCATTCTTTCAGTGTTAGATAGCTCATTTATCGGGGAAGACTATAGGCTATATGTTACTTTTTTCCTTTTAAGAACTTCCGTTGCATGTTAGCGCTAGCCCAAAGTAACTATTCCACGAGGACGAAGTCGCGGACAGAAGCTAGTAAATATTAAAATTTAGATGAATGACGGTAGTTGAGTGAAGTGTTTTGGTTTCAATCACAGTTTTCAGGAAATCAACAACATGAACATGAACTTTGTATGTTATTTATTTGTTATTTCATTAGTATTAGCTGTAAGTTTTCCTAAATAAATAAAATAAAAAATAAAAATGATGCAATCGTAACATCAACCCGATTATATATTGTTATGGCCTGTAGTAATATAGTAAATATAATAATTAAAATTGTATAAAAAACAATGCAGAGCCTTCCAGCGCTACCATTCACACATTGACTTAAAGTGGTTTGTTTTATAATGGTTTTCGAATTTTGCTTCGATATTGTTTTGATATGGACAAGAGGTTATGGAGTGTATTAAAGTAATTATGTGAAGTTAGATAAACAAAAGAATAAAATCATTAAAATGACATAACGAGGCAATTAGGTGCTTCTTGAACTGTCTTTAAAACTAAGTACATAATAGGAGCTGCAAATTGCAAACTACAGTTCAGTTCTAATGTGCGTAAACACAAATTTGACAATTGAAAATTATCTCAGAGAGTATTTATTGCCACTGCGACATTGTGCGATATCTGAAAGAATAAAATATTCCATTGCAAATTTAATTCGTAAAAATGTGGTTTTCTTTTCCTACTTTTGATGTGAAATAAATTTACGGGTAAATATAATCAATCAATTATTTCACTGAACTGTCCGTTACGTTTTGTTCGACGCCCACGCGAACAAACAGGCGTTTGAAAGTCAAACGTTAGGTATGTTCTTTTGGCATCGGCCTATTCTAGCGTTTTTATTGTTGACGCATACTTTTTGAACGACAGCCGAGCCAACGTTTCCTATTCGATGCTGAACTGCTGCGAATATTTTCTATGATATAAACATAGCTCTGTAGAGAATACAATTTTCTATATTGCTCGTAACTTTGTAGAATAATAGTTCATTTGTATATTACTGCAATCTAAATTTCGATACTTGGGTAAAGGAGGTAAATAATAGCATAGAAGCGATAACGTCTATATATTAATTTACAATAACTGTTATTAGGGAACCGTTGTCAGTTATTCTGCTGTTGGGTTATTTGCTGTTTTGTATTATGTTTTAAAATATAACGGTTACACGATAATGAAGCGAATATACAATGTCTTTTTCATAACGTTTAGTGTAAGCAATTTTAAGTGTTGAAATTGAAAATCTCAAAGGGATTTATAGATTTATTTTATAGGTCAACGAGAGGTTTTTACCTTCACCCCTCTTTCCTCTAAGTACACGACTACTTGTTGGTTAACCTTCATTCAAAACTGTATGGTCACATACCGATTAATATATGAATATTAGTGGATTCGCGCCAGTTCGTTGGGAATTTAAAAAATTACAAATGGTCTATGGAATCCAAAAAATATGTGGCCTACGACCAACTACGAAAAATTCCGCATTTAATGAATCATATAGTCTTATGCCAATTAGTTTAATAATTCTGGAGTGATCCCGCCTCATGCTAGTCAAATACCCGCGTGACTAAGCTTCAGTTACTGGTGTGCGCTAAAACTTAACCTCATAATTAATTCATATAAAGGCATAGAGTAACTTTCGCAAACCTTTGTAATTTCAATAATAACTCAAAATTATCATTTGTAAATTTCTTTGACATGTGTAAAAACCTCGGGTTCAGTTATCACACTGCGTCTATCGTCACGCAGTTCGATAGTTCGTAAGGTATGACGATAATGTCTACCCACACCTAAAATTATTGCGATCATAGACAAAACTTTGTAGCATCAGAGGAACGGTATTTTATCTCCGGACCGCATAATAACTAACATGGGATAACAGACAGTAGGATAAAGTAGTCTTCGATAATCTGTTATACGTTAGAAATACCGTATTATATTAATAGTTGTTCCAATAATATCCACCTGTAGGAGTTTTGGCGGGATCTTGATATGTCATGTAGTGGCTTTTATATTTTATTCCTAATCTTATGTTATTCGGTTCTATATTTTGTAATATTGTTGGCATTTTACGTAATATAGTTCGATTACTATTCATAAGTGAAGTGGATGAAAATTCTACGGGGCATAAATTCTGAAATATCACAAAAACTCTCTAGAAAGTTCTAACAGTTGGGCCATCATCTTGTCAAAACGTTGAAATTATCACAAGATACTTGCAATACTATTTACTCGATAATGGCTGTAATAATCTAGAAGATTGGTTGCCAAAAATTAAATGACTAAAAACCACCTGTAAAAATGCGCTAGAATATTAACTTACCAAACTTACGATCTTTCTTGATGATGTGCTCTTCAGCATCTGGAGCTGGAGTGAAGATTTTGTTCAGGTCTACCTCCTTGTCTCCGACCAGGATCGCTTTGTTTTCAATGTCTTCCTAAATAATCAGGTAACTTTGCAATACGTAAATATATAGTACTAACATACCCCTGCAATCTCATCTTCATGTACCAAACTGTTTATATAGCGCAGGACAAGATAGTTTACAGATGGCAGGGCTTTTTCAAACTTATTGGATACTTGTTATGATTGGCAATGTTTGGCTATTTTAAAAAATACCTTCATAAATCTAATAATTACGTATATTGCTGTTTGTTACTTATATTCATCCATCCTTACAAACTTTCACGTTTTAATATCTTCATAATTTTGTAGTATAGTTGCCTTTTCGTAATATTCATATATGGCTTGCTTTCTCTAATATCAATAAGTTTTAATGAGTTACCAATGGGGTGAATTCCTTATCAGGTCCTATCATTTTAACAATAAAACAAACGAAGCATCGTATTTGGTTTATATTTAAATAAAAATTAAACAGCCAGGTATATTTCTGAGGATGTTTCCTTATTGTATGAGATACCTTTTGAACACAAGCACACTTGAAGCCATGTCTCAGTGTTAGTGAAGACTAGGGCATGTTCTAGCATATGTACATGCAGTATCACATGAAGTGAGTCATTTTTAGTTTGTCATATTTCGGAATCAGATACCCAAAAACCAAGTTGCTTGTGAGCTAAAATAATTACACAGATCAAAGATGGATTACGAATATTTTAGTGGTCTCAGTTGTTCTTGGAATATACTAGGCTTACCATCAGACACTGTGACGCCACTTTGTCGTATTAATAAGAGAAACTAAGAATAAAAACTGGATTTAAACTGCAGCTGTTGGAACATGCGTAGATGCTTGGTGGCAATTCTTAAACTTGACTATGGCACAAGAAAACTCTTTACACTTATCCCTAACATATTTATTTTCAAATAAAAACAATACAACTAAAATTAAGAAAGCATAAACATAATATAAATATATGTATATAATTATAATATATAGTACAGACAGCAGGCAAAGCGTTAGTCAATCATTTATTATATATACGTAAGAAAATAAAATAAAAAAGTGTGTGTGTACTTATGTACACGCGTTAGAAGTTGTACTTCTTTGGCGTAACAAGATAACAATCTGTTCAAAAATTTTATCTTTCGCCTTAATCTACGTTTGTAGAAAAAAACGACAAAAAAAAAAAAAAAAAAAACAAAAAACGACGAGCGTACCAACATGCGCGACTAATATCGAGGTTCAATTTCTATTTTGTTGGTAGCTTTTTTTTCGAGACTTAATGAGCGGTTAAGCAGACAGCTTCATACTGTTAATTTTGTGTCACAAAAATTAAAATTTCACTCTCATCATTTTTTCATAACGCGCCTAAAGAAGTATAACTTCAATTATAATCTAAAGTAACCTACACAGAGTCGAATTTTAATCAATTAATCACAATATGTTTTTCTTGACAATAAGAATTTAACTGTTTATGAGAAATAAATGGTATATTTACATGTTCCTACATCGTATGATATTTTTGAATGAAACGTGTGTTATGGATTTTATATCAGATAGTTATTATTTGTTGTTTTAATTTATTATTCCCAGAATAAACTCTATACTTTTCTAGAAAGAAGGTGCTTATGAAGAGTTAAAAGTGACATCTTGGAGCATCCATCCATCTACTGTCTGTCTTTCATAATAATGACTTTAGAGAATGAAATTATTTGGAAATTCAAAAATGGGAGAAAACTCAACGCCAATTACATTTACTTTAGGCCTCAAAAGTTTAATTGTATTTTATGGTAAAAATAAAATTGTAAGATGATAAGATCTGAAATCCTAAGCATAAAATAAGTACAAGCGAATATATTATGTTGTCGGGACCAAAGAGTAACTCTAAATACACTGCGGGGAAAAGAAAAAAATTCGTAAATATTGCGTCCACTTTTTGTTCAAAGAAGGAAACAAATAAAGGTCAAAATCATGGCTTGAATTGTAATTTTATTTTTTTGAAAATATTTTGATATGAATTATTGAAGTGAAATTACTTATAATAGGGGTTTAAAATTCTGATTGGCAACCTTTCTTTGTGACGAAAAATGATGGGGATTGACACTGTGTCTGGTAGAGTGTTGCTAACACCGGTTCTCGACGGATCACCGAAGTTAAGCAACGTCGGGCGCGATCAGTATTTGGATGGCTTACCGTCTGGGGACACCACGTAATTTTGTTTTTTTTTTTTTTATTGGAATGTTTCCCTGTAATACAAACGTTCCACGTCTATCGTTTGTCATTACGATATACTCTGTTTTTTCCAATACTCCGTTTAGCCGACCCATAAATGAGTCGCATGGAATTAAAGGGCGTAAAAGTGGTAAAAATGAGGTAAATATATGATGCTGCAGAATTTTTAAATGTCGTCATTTTTGTTTGGTTTATATTAACCCAAAGATAGTGTAGAATAATAAATTAAAATTCCAACAATCTGATATAAGTCCTTGATTGTGTTTCACTAAAAAATGTGTAACATTAAAGGAAGATAACTATTCTTTGTGGTTACGGTCTTACAGTATAAGCGTCCGTCACGTCGTATTCCGTTGTTTCCCGGGACAAATCACCATCGTTCTGTATAATATGGATATATAAATATTATTATCTGTGTCGATACATATATAAAAATAATTAAGAAATCGCAAATATGATAAATATATAAAAATAAAAAAAACCCCAAACATTTTTAATGACCAAAACTTATAGAATTACTTCGAATACGATGAGATATCGCGATTTCTATACCATCAAATTGTACACAACGTTGCTAAAAGAGGGATCATCCATAAATTGCGTCACACAAGTTTCACGATATTCAAAAGTCTGCCACCGCGAAGGCACCGTTCTTGTCATAAGTTATTACATTTGTGTAACTCTCCTGTCTAGGTGTGATGTCATAGATTATGCCATTTTTAATTTAGAAGCTATTAATATAAAATAGCACTTCCAAAATGAATCAACAAAGTATAATCATCTCGTGTCCACTTTGAACCCATTTATTTAAAAGCGGTATTACTCTTTGAGGGTTTGTCAAAGACGACCGACGGCATCGTAGCTACAATGAGAGTAATATCACGCGGTGGCCACTTGCCAAAAAGCACAAACAATTTGAAGCTTTATAATAACTTGTAAGAACCTATATTTCTTCGAATGGTTAATAGTTAAGCTTGGAGTGCGTGAATGGAGTGCGTGGCTGTATTTGACTGATAAGAGATCATTCATTTGTTTTATTGTCATCATACAAGAGTCTGCAAAAGGATGACATTCCAGAGTAGAATGAACATGTCGAACAGCGTTTGTAATATTTTAAAATAATTTAGTAGAGTCTTAATACTTTAGATTTGATAACATCGTGAAATGTATGACTGGTCCCTCATTTTGTGACACGATGCCACTCCTTGTGTACTTTGTTATTCCCTCTAAAGTGTCACGTAATTTATGAGTGACTCAAAAAAAAAAAAACGATTTTGGCAGTGCTTAAAACTATCAAACTAAGAAAACGTCTGAATAAATAATATGATTGTAATTTATCTGTATGTAGTTAGTTGTTTTCGCACGCAGAGCTGATAACATAGTTATTTATATAAAAAAATCATGATTGAACTGAGCGTATGATGTTTCATCTTTTTGATATGACGTTAAGTGCTTCTGGCCGATGTCCAGGTCGAGTTAGGCCCGTGGTGCAGTTGCCAAGTCAGCTGGTAATGTAAATAAAATTCAGACATTTTGGGTCAATATTCATGTAAAAGTCAGCTATGTTTTATTTGATTTATTGTTTTATATTCTATTGAATTTTGTTGGTTTTTTCATTGCAGACTCTTGGTCCGCAACTCTTTTTTGTTGTCGTTAATTTGATTACTATTGTCAAAAATCGTTTAAAATGTGAGCAACTATTGTTATTATTTTACTTATCTGTTAATTATTATACGTTTGTTACGTTAGTTAGTATTAATTACATGTATTACATATTTTTCATTGTGATTATTTCCTTTATGGCACCTTCATTATTACCTTTTATTGCCGTTTTTAAATTGTAATTCAGTATTGAATTTTGTTAGTCATGTAATATTTTGTCCACGTTCATTGTTGTATATATATATGTGTGTGTGTTTTATGTATGTGTAAAAATTTCAAATAACTTAAATTATTTATTTTATTTTCTTGATTTAAATAGATGATGGCTTAGTGGATAACGTGTTGGGACATAGCGTCTATCGGCGTAAGTTCGAATCCTAGGAACTGCGAAGTTTCTAGTGAAGGGAAACATGGCGGTAGAGTTTTTTCTAAGTCCACCTGGATACTATGATCTTCACGTTGATAATCTGTCGTCAACCATATGTTGGTGTATTCCGGCAGCTGTACTTGAGAGCTAATCCCATGTTAAACGTTTTAAATGTATCCATGTAGATACGTTTTAAGCGATAATGTGTCAGTAGAGGCGTGTTTGGACATTGGATCGATCGATGATTTGAATAATTTCAGTAACCGGAGTTTTTATAATGGACAATATCGAGACGAAGCTATAGTTTGATAAAGGATTGTTTATACTACTTCGAACTAGCGACCTATACGTGTATTCTGGTAGCTGCACTTGAGACCCAGTCCTTCTCTAGGGTTAGCATGTTACCATATTAGACCACATCGACATTTAACATCAGGTGAGATTGGAAATAAACGCTAAAAATTCTAAAAAGGGATTATGAATGACAGAATTATTTTTAAATCGTTGACACGCAGTCTGCTCTTCCCGTAAAAGTGTAAAAGTATTTTTAATAATAATTTTCTAAACTAAGAGAGATACAAAGATTAGTAAAGTGAATACAAGTAATTCAGAGGATCCAAATTTTCAAATCATATCCGAAAAACATAATGGCTTGTATGAAATCATCCTTCTGGTATTTATTACTTGTAGGTTGTAGTATATAAAGATTTTATATCAGAATTAAGCGTCGTATATTTATTTTCGATACAGTTTAATAGTTCAGCCATTTAGAAAGTTCAATGTTCTGGTATTTGACTACTGTCTAGATTTAATATTTTTATTTCGGTATTCTTAGAGTGTGTTTAATGTTTTTATGTTTTTCTGCTGCTATATCTAGGCAGTAATATGTTTTATTTCGTGCTTTGTTTCGTGAGGAAATTTAAAAATGTACAATAACTAGGGGCTGCTCCTGTCTTCATCTGTGTTTGTAACTTTATAAATGACGTTCTTGTAACTCTAATGCAACACACTCCGATATAGCTCCCAGATGGTAGGATTTTCAGGATTGGAAAGTGAGCTGTCATGGTCGTGTCAGTTACGCACTCGATTGGGTATACTCGCTTTAGTCGTCATCAAACAAGTCTTCTGTCTGATAAATAGTGCATTGGTTAAATAACTACCTACATCTTGGCTCTTACGAATTTTAATAACATGATGTGTATTTTGTACATAACCAGCATAGTATTTTAAGTGTATATATGGGCGTATTTAAATATTTCAATTAGTTCGAGATAAAACTGTCTTCTGCATATCATTTATCCACACAAGATTTAGTTTGTCGTTAAGAGATGGCGCCACAGTACATTTAGCTCGCGCTTTCATATAGTTGCTGTCTTTTAATGACACGTGGCCGTCGATCTGACATAATTTAAATAGACAGGAGCCTCCAAATAATCAATTGTCCTCTTGTCTGTTTGTTATGTTATTGTACTTTTGTCATTTTGGTGGTGTTGGTCGAAAACAAAGTATCGGGTCGACAACATTTCCGTAAACACAACTATTAATAGTCATTAATTGAAGTGAAACTTCTTTATCGGCGTTGGAAAAAATTTACCGTCACATTTTTCGGTTACGCGCCATCTTTTTGGTATTCATGTCTATGATAATAAAATCCTTTTGTTTAAACTTTATCTAATTTAACTTTATTTTTTAATATATTAATGAAATTGTTTGCCATAAAGAAAGAAAGGTTTTTTTTTTTTTTTTTTTAAGTTGCATATAGATCATTTTGCGAAAAATAAGGCCTTAAACAAGTTTCACTTCTTACGTGTGTACACTAGTACACGCACACATTTTTTTTTTAATCTGCATGCTTAAGAAGCGACAACTGAAAACTAGCTACGAGAGTACTACGACCTAATAACTTTATAAAAAGTAAATGACTGTAAATATTTCGTGTACAATGTTAATATTTTCTAATTTGTTTTAACTTCCTTCATCGCATTACAAAGCATGTTTTGTTTAATTTAATTATTGAAGTTATAAAATAAACTAGTGGACACTGTCCTACCTTGATAAAAAAAAACTTAAAATTCAACCGCAGCGTCACCTATCGTTTCCAACTGTGAATCGAAATCATTCTTGAATCCATCTAAACACATAAAAAATTTCATTCATATATATCCAACCGTTTAGGAGTTCAGTCACATTCACACACACGGACAGAAGAATGATACCAGGTGACAGTTTAAACGCTCGCAGTATTCTAGGATATTATACTTCATGATCACATTTAAAATAATAATATCAAAACAAATACTAGTAAACAACCAAGAAAGCCTAAGTTAAAGTTTGTTCTAAGACTTTCAAAAGTATAAACACAATCTAGGTGCAATGACCGGTGTCGAAAGCTACAATGAGCGATCCTGAGTTTAATAACTTTCGATAATAAAACGGACAGTAAACCTTTTTGTTTTGTTCCTGAGGTTCCCACGTCCCCTTTCAAGTGAAAGTAAATCACCTAACGGTCATTGACACTGTGCTTTAACATAGACGCGTAGAGGATTGTGTATAATTTTTGTATTTTTCTAGATAATTAGGTCGAATATTAAGCACTTATTTTTTAAATGATTTAGTACGAGAATCGATTGCAGAGTATCCTCCATAAATATTGCTACTGTCTAAACATTCAGTCTGTATATATAAAGATTAAACGAGGAGCTCGGGCAAATTAAAATAGGTAAAGATTTATTTGTATTTTTTGTTTGTAAATATTATGCTGTGATTTAAGAATGCATTTTGAAACAAACTGAATGCTATATTATCAATAGACATCACATTTTCTATAATAGTAAAAGTTAAGTTTTTCAAAAATAAAAGTGTAATATTCTGATTTATTTCCGAGTAAATAGGACCAGTTTCGTAACGTTGAAATTTTCGGTAGCTGTCGCGAGAAGACGAACAAGCAAATTAACCTAAATCTGCTTCCTTGTTTCCGAATGTGTCTAATTATACGGTTCTCTGTTAACGATTTTACATAATTATCACTAACCACATCCGGCGGTATTGTTCGCTTAGCTAACCGTAACTACACGTTATATGATTATAACAGTTTTATGCACAATGAATTAAATTGCTGTGTTATTTTCCACTATTTTTGTTATTAACTGTTATCAGTTATTTTGCTATTGGGTAGTTTATTTATATTGCAATTTTTAACAATGAAATGACTTGTCTTTGTTCGTATAATGACTTTGGAGTCTCTTTCACTCCTATTGGTTGTTGCATAATGCTTGCTTGTTTACACGTTGTGATAACACCGGCCACCTATTCTTATTGACAATAACAATAACAAAAAATGAGAAGTTTTTGGCGAGATCTTGGAACGCCATGTAGTGGTCTTTATATTTTATCTATAATCATGTGTTATTTGGCTCTATATTGTGTAATGTTGGTGGTGCTTTACGTAATATAGTTTGGTTACTGTGCACAAGTGAAGTGGATCGGAAATAATATCACGGAGCATGGATTCTGATTTACCACAAAAACTCCCAGGAAAGTTCTAACAAGAGGGCCACCATCTTGTTAGTTCATTGAAATTATACCAAGAAACTTGTAATATCGGTACTCACTTGACAATGGCAGTAATAGTCTACTAGAAGACTGGTTGACAAAAATAAAATAGAAGAAGAACTTGTAATACTATTAACTACTCCACAATGGCAGTAATAATCTAAAAGATTGGTGGCCAAAAATAAAGTTAAAAAAAATAAAATAACAAAAATTTACATCAGAATAACCTTGTTTTTTACCATCTGTTAACGTGTGGACTTTTTTGTTCATAATAATGTAATGTCAGTATTATATATTGGACTACAAGAAAAAAAAAACAAATGTCTTCTAACAGTAAATAATTATTTTTAAACTCGAAACAAGCAATTGTTGTATCTAAAGATAACTATAGAAGGTAATTTTATTTCCGTATATACTTTACTAAATAACATATTAAATCTTCAGTGGTAAATTGTCAAGCATCATTGTGAAAATTGTATGTATTGTGAATATTTTAAATATTCGTATATAATACTAAAGATAATTTCATTAATAAGAATGCCAATAAAGATAGTAATAAATGTATACTAATAGATATATATGAATAATGCATATTATATTATAATAAGCTAAATAGATTAGAATTAAATAGAACTGTTCATAAAATACGTGAATTTACGAATGAACTTATTATGACCGGCCCCTTAAAGATATCATTATTTGAATTCATAAGAGTATAAACTAAAATTTATAAGAGAAAGAATCTTTTATGACCAACCAACCTTATATTTTTTTAATTTATTTAATTATATTCTTACTTTATTCAGTAATTTATTTTATAAATTCAAATAAAAGTCCATACGAAAATGGACTCACAATATAAAGTAATAAATTAGGGCCTCTTCAGCCCGGGAACGCAAGGCAACCGGGCGCAAAGTTCAAAGTACACAAAGTAACGTTCACGCGAAAAGTTTAGTCATCGATTTAATAACCACGATTCTAGTGTAAATATATTTCAAATAAGCGCTGGACGTCCTTGTAATAAAACTGCGCAAGTATTTTTATGCTGACGTAATATTAATTAATTCAAACTTCAAAGTCTATAAGAAGAAAGTTTTACAGTCTACACTCTATATTGTTTATTTGTGTATGTGTTCAAATAAATGGAAAACTCGAAACCTAAGCCCGGCATAAACGAACGAATTTGTCGAAATTCGCTTACCTACATTTTATGTGTCTTCTTTATTTCTGCAGACTCTTGGTCCATACCTTTTCTCTGCTTTCGTTTATTTTATTAATCATGTTAAAAATCATTTTAAATGTTAGCAACTACTGTTATTATTTAACTAACTACCATTACACATCGGATTTTTGATTGAGATTATTGTCTTTATGGCGGCTTTATCCCATCTCTATTTACACTTACATTTATTATTAAATTGGTAACACTATCGGCAGACAGTGAAGGAAAACCTCGTGAGGAAAACTGAACCTGAGAGATTTTCTTGTAGTACCACCGTATGTAGGAAAATATATATTATAATCTATATAGAACTGTTGAACCTCTCAGAGCTTGAAATCGCCAATACGTCGTGGGCTGACGTGTTGAATATGCTCATATCTTCCTTTGGGACGGGGCCTATGGCCTTGCAGTGGGTCTCTACCAGGCTGATAATGACGATGAAATGGAAGTATAAACAACCCGTAATAACATTTCTATAACGAATTAAAGGGTGATAATTATTATATTTGCTATTTTTGAGTGCGTTCTGGTAACTATAGTCGAGGGTTCTTCAGGATTACCCTTGGTATGTTCTTCGAGTCAGTACACGGTCATTAGATATAAGTTGAGATAGTGGTGAAAGACTTCCATATCTTTAGTTTTAAATTCTCTTTTTCTGTTCTGCTATGCGATAAAAATTTGTTTGTGATAAAATATTTAGGTTTAAAATATTGTTTTAAAATTTTTAATGAGATTTCAAAATATCTCATGCGCATTTTTATGAGAGAGAGACGAACTTCTTAGCCTTCCATGGATTCACCGTGCGGGTGCCGGGTCCATCGTGTGGCAGAGGGAGAAACTCAGGGCAGTTCCCAGGACTTGCGACCCAGGTGTAGGTGTGTATAAACTTATATTATTCGATGTTTTCTTATAACGAACTATAACTTCGTTGGATTTATGAAAGTTGTTTCAGAGTGTCTTATACTCATTGTTGTTATTATTATTTATTGTAATAATGTTTTTATAGCAAAATAGTTATTGTTTAATTATTTTGTATTCAACTATCTATAACAGACAAATTTTTATGGCGTTCGATTGAACGAACCGAAGTTCGGTACTGAAGTTTATGCACACATTTTTATGTTTCAAGCTCCTTCGTTTTATCTGTTTACTGTTTACGCGAAGATTTTGCAAAATAATGGAACGAGCTATCTATCAGAAGAAGAACACCTCTTTATTTCTACGATAGGTAATGAATGATACTTAACCTATTTTATATGCGTACGTTTTAGCGTAGGACCACGATCTTATCAGATGTTAACTGACGGTGTACAGTAAAATGTAACACGTTAAGTTAGAGAGGGACAGACTCAAATACAGCTACGAGAACACATCTATAAGTACTTGGTGATAGATTTGCAACTTAAAGATGATAGTTAGTCGGGCGGCGGAAAATGCCATGATTTCGTCACGATGTTTCCTTACATCGAAAGTTTATATGACGACCGACACGCGAAATAAATCCAACTAATATTTACTCGTTCTATTTCACAATAAAACAATTTTGTTTACAGCGCGACTGTGTATACGTTTTATGGCCTTCGTAAGGCAACTAACCGTCTAAATATATCGTAGTCCGACCTTCTGTAACGCATGAAACTACTTGCGCAGTTGTTTGGATACTATAATATTTATGTGTATACTTAAATTTGGTTCAATCAGCCGGCGTTGTGCGTTAGAAGCCTCCAACTAAGTAATAGTGTAGAAGTAACTTACCAAACTTACAGGGAATAACTTATAGCTGAGGTTTGTCAGGAATTCTTTTTTTTGCGGATCGTACATGTCGGATGGTTTAAAGCCGCGTTTTGTTACGAGGGTGCTGTTGACGCTTGATGAGCTCTTGACGTCGTCAAAGCTGTCTCTATGGATGATCCTGTCGTTGACCTTGTGGATGCTGGACATCTTGTTCGAGGAGTACTGGCTCTCGCTTATGGTCATCATGTTTAAACTCTGTTACACTTAATGTCACTTGTTTTTACACTCGCACTGGTTTGAGATTCGTTTGTAGGGCTTATTTTTGTCGAATAATTTTGAAATCGTTTGATGAATTTTGAGTATAAGATTTTTTGGGTAGATTTTACGTCTTCGGATGATATATTTGGAGAATATCTAATTTTTACCTGTAAAATTTCGTGTGTTAATAATGATTTATATTTTTAATTAATTAATTAAAAATTTAATAAAATAGTTGATAATATAAAGTTCAAGAGATAGTGTTTTTCGTTTGTTTGTTCGTTGAAACGCACTAAACTCCGGCAGTAGATGCCAGTTATTTTTGAAGTATTAATTTTGTATTATAAATTGTATTTACAGGGGAAGTTTATTTAACATCACGTTACAGTCTTTAGGACCAATGGTATCATATGAAGTAAATAATAAAAGTACGGGCAAGCCGTGTAGTTTGAAAAGTATGTGGAACAAAGCGCGGGATAGTTTAATATAGATCACGTAAAGTATTATGGAAATGGTAATGATTTAATTTTTAATAATTTGATAAATTCCATTGTTTTTTTTTAGTCGAACTAAATTTGTCCACACTGGCTCTGGTTAACTGGATAAATATATCGTTTGGCATTAAGCTAGCCTATTCATCAATCAATCAGCTCTTATCAACGGCGATGCATGAGTTTCGATGTTAAAATTAAAAATACTATTATGTACACGAATTTTGAATCTAATTTTTGCTGGAATAAAGCTTGTTTTACGTTGAAATGTTATAGGATTTTAAGCGAGTCGGTCGTAATAGCACAGAAATAATTTGTTAACGAATACAGTTGCCGGGCCGCGCCGACCGGCCCGATTATGTGGGTTAGAGTTTTGAATCTACATTGTTTCACAAACTATTCTTGATTTTCAAGAACAGTTAAGTGTGTCGAATGTACTCCACGTATATGTACACTTTTATAAGATAGGTTCTATCTTATAATATATATACCTATGTATATATTATAAGATAGGTCAACGTTTGACCTCACCTAAAATGTTTTAAGGAATATTAAGAATTAAGTTTTCCCCAACCGTTTAGTCGTGACCTACAGATATTAATTATAGACTTAATTTCCTCAGACAATAATTAAGCGCGAATATAACAAGTAAACTATTGATTGTATATGGTTGTTTTTTTGCTTTAATTATTTTTGCCTTTATTAACACTTACGATATGTCGGCCTACTTAGTTAGTTTTATCGAATTCTATTTAAAATAATTCACTTAATTTGAACAGAGACAGCATTAGTTAACCTTAGAAGCGTATCGTCTTTAGTGAGTAATGAAAATTGAAAATTCAATTTTTAATTCTTCAAATAGTTCAAAGTTTAAATAAATGAATTAATGAATATGCTAATGTAGATAATAAATACTGCTATATCCTTTAAAAACACCCGAAGAAAATATTAGAAACCAAAAAAATACGAATGGAAATTGCATTCCATCTTTGATTTACATTTTTTTTTAATTATCAGGCATACATGTGTAATAAATAGAAATACTGTGAAAAAGAAAAACTTTTTTAAATAACAAGTCATTCCGGATGTATTTGAAGTGGTATTAGTCAACAAGGAAACGAGAATTACCCGCGATAATGATAAACAAAACAAAATAAAATTCAAAATGGCCGACCGTCGCAACCCACACGCGAACACTGTAATAATTATACAACGCAAGAAATACAGAAATAACTTTATATGATTATCAACACTTCAGCATAATGATCACTATTTTTTTTTTAATAATAAAATTGACGGTTTTCTTTCGTTATTTCACACAGAGTTGTGATGCGCGCGGAACTGTACCTCGTACTAACTGAAATAAGTTTTTCAAACTACGTTACACAATACGTTGAAAAGCTCCGTGTGACTTGAGGTGACCATAATATTTGGATTTTCCAGGACATTTCCTACAAAATTATATATATTTTCAATACTTAACTGGAGCGAAAACATTGATATAGTTATGCTTCTAAAGGAGCACAGTACACGACAGAATGTCGGTAACGTTTCACTAGCATGCCGCTGACATGAACCCATAAGTTTTACACCTGCCAACAATCGCTTAACGCGACTAAAAAGGTTTCTATTTAAAAATATGCAAAAAAAGTGTAATTTGAAACAATTATGATTTAGTAATAAGGTGTTTGAACATTTCGTCGATCCATATAGCTTCGAACCTGAGTTTTAGGTTAAGGAAAACATTGTGTTGAACCTATAGCATGTTCTCCTGGATAACTTTTTTTTCGATAATATATATAACTCGATTGGTTAGTCTCTAGCAATATTTTTACAGGATAATCTATTAGTCTTTGCTCGTTCTAAATCAATAAAAAAAATAGGTGCTTATTATTTGACCCAATTATCTAGAGAAAAACAAATCATATATTCACACAACATCAGGTGATTTACGCAAAAACGAATTGGTGTAATAAATGCGAAATCAATGAATCACACCCTACCGCGCAATCCGGGCCGTGCCCCACTTCCCTTTGTTCGACCGTGAGGCATTCCAACGATAAGTAGTTAAGTAATGGTTACACTTGAAAAGCGCCCCTTTAAATTTGTTCATTGAACCTAGGTGTGATTTTAGGTTCTCTTTGTTGTTTATTAGTATTTGTTTTGATATTATTATTTTATATGTTAAACGTGACC
Organism: Antheraea yamamai; assembly: GCA_036509395.1. Classification (NCBI taxonomy): domain Eukaryota; kingdom Metazoa; phylum Arthropoda; class Insecta; order Lepidoptera; family Saturniidae; genus Antheraea; species Antheraea yamamai. The sequence continues at coordinate 13,156,914 of AP028450.1, forward strand.
ATGAACTACCACAGGATTGAAGGATGTCTGTCACCCTTTAAACACTCACCTGGTATATTCAGAATAAAATACATTACGACAGAGAGAGGTGGCTGCAATTTCATACGGGTCACTTCCCTAACTGTGGACGCATTGTATGCCCAGTCACAAAGATTAGTTATGTTATGATTTACTTGCAAGTAACTGGGTCACAGTAATTTCAAAGTCTGTTAATGTGCTTTACAAAACCATTAAATAATTTGATGGCAGACTTCTTATCTATCAAACCCAAAAGATCAAAGGAAGATATACGAAGATTTTTATCAAGGCTGAACAAATATCGCTTTCAAATTGTACCCAAGCAGCAGTGGGTATGCCCTAGTAACTGTATTTTCCAATTTTCCAATTCGCTCTAGACTTAGCATTTTACGATCTTAGACCGCATCATCGCTTAGTATCAGGTAACATTGTGGTCAACTGTAAAATCTTATAAGGTATTAAAAATTAATGGTTGAACAACAGTTGTAAAATGTATTTAGCCAGGATATAATTTGCCTAATAAAAGTTAAGAATCTATTTCTACATTTGTGGGATGATTCTTACGTTTTTTCTGTTACTTTGATTAATTGTAAATATCAGACCTGCAAAAATCTACCTAAACCGTTTAGATACTTACGAAGCCACATTGGTACACTGCACTAATGCGAATCCGGGACGGCTCTCTTAAAGAAAGAGAGGAACATTCATCTACCTGAAATATTTTTGAAGCACTTTATTATTTCCTATTTATATAGGTAGGTATGTAAAACGTTCATATTATGTGTAGATTGCCAAAGTTGGATTGATTTGAACAATAAAAATCAAAAGTACTTCATTCAATTTCGGCCCTGAGAATATGCTTATGAATATCAAAGCTACCACCGGTTCGGACAAACAATTCAGTCATCGAGAAGGACCGGCAAGAAACTCGATCTAGTTTATCTTTTCATGATACATATTTTTACAAACATAGACAATGTTTTTGGATGGATGCATAGAGAGGGTCGTCATTTCCAGACATCAACATTCACATATTGGTCCACTCACAAGCCTTTAGAGTTAATTAGAAGCCGCGTGTCATGACACTTGAACTCACTATCCGGCAAGTCGGTTATGTGCTTTGGGACTGTGTTATAAAACCTATCAGTATAACCTAAAAAACTTACTGTTACTAAACCCAGTTTATCTCAATTTTTGTTACGTTAGATTATCAACAATGTATCGTGAGGAGAAAGTTAAGCTCTTATTGGTGATATCAATCTGTTAAATCAGAACAAACGTGGTTATCCTACTTGGAGTACACTGCCAGAATCTAAATCGGTCGGCACGTTACGGCGCGGCGAGGCAGCGCGCGTTCGTCGTTTCGACATGCACTTTTAAACACTTTATTTACATTTTAAAAGAGTGTAATTAATTCATTTCCAACTACATTTTACATGTTAATTGCATATCTTTCTACGTCACCACTACCTAATTGGTTTTTACGCGAAATCATGCAGCGACAAGCAAATTATCTCTTTTATATACCCATTAGTTGTAACGCTCCGTATGGGGTGTTTTTTTTAATGTATAAAAGGAAAGATACGGAGGTCTTCTTGTGTTGATCACTTCAGTCTCTCCAGAAGAGATCTAGTTGAGTTTATAATCAGGTCCAATCGCATTTATAACAAGTACTTCTATAATAGGAAAAACATATTTGTCACTAGCTGTGCGACTACGTCTGCGTGGAACAAAATGTAATAAATAGCGATTAATAAAATTATCTGAACCTATACATCTAACTCTCGGGATACGATATGGTTGTCAAAACAATAGCTAGTCGTGCCTCAGACACGTGCTCAATTTCATATTATCGACATTCAATTTCTGGAAATTATGAATTTAAACTAATAATTAATAAAGGGCAGTCATGTTTATTCGATATAATCGTTTTATTTCTAATATTAGATATATCGGGGAGCCACTATTGACCTGCGGTACTGCACTATTGACTATATCGGGGGTGTAACTAATGACCTCGACCACTATTGGTTGAAATTATAGGCAGTTCATTATTTTCCCCGGTGTAAGACGCCATTGGTTGAAAGTATCGGCTATTTATGTATCTTGATGCCTTAAAAGGCGACCGCCGGCTAAATACTCTGCATCCTCGTTCAGACAGTTGGGCTAGTCACACCTACGGATAATTCGTCGTAACTATAGTCTGTTATATTTCTGTATCGGTTGTTAATATTTATTCGATTGTTCTTGGTGGATTGATCGATCAAATCATAACTATTTTTTTTTTTTTTTTTTTTAACGTGGGGAAATCCCTTATGGATACCCACCCTCCCGGGGGAGAGAGTGGGTTATGTCCGACTCGCACGGACTAAAACCCCACGGTGTACCGACAGACCGTTGTGTGGGGGCGGCAAGGGATCGTTCACGCTAATCAACCTTGTAGAGCCGCCCCCACGGTCCGCCCGGCGGAAGGTGACCGCCGGGCTCCTACCTATAGAGGGACAGACCGGGTACACACCGGCTGTCCCCCCTCGTCCGCCGGACCTGTGCAATGAGGAGATGGGCCCCCCGGCCCACCCCTCAGGTCCGGCTACGGTGGCGGGAGGAGTTGGGCGAATCGCCGCCTCCTCCCGCCTGTCCTCCTTTGGCGGAGAGGGCCACTTTGAGGATCTGCCTCGCGGGCCCTCTCCGCCTCCTCCTTCTGCGAGATGACGTCCTCGCAGAAGGAGGACATCGCTCGCCACGCCTGTTCGCTGCCGAGCATGGCCGAGACCACGCTCGGCAGCGACAAGTCAGGTCCTACCGCCGCCGCCAGAATGCGGCGCTGCTCCCCCCACGCAGCACACTCAGACAGAGTGTGCTGCGCGGTATCTTCGTCAGCGCCGCACTCGTGACAGGCGGCGGTCGGCTCCCTGCGTGCGATCCGGTGCAGGTACCACCCGAAACAACCGTGTCCGGTGAGTACCTGCACCAGTCGGTACGTCAGGGAGCCCCACTCCCTATCTATCCACGCCCGCAGGACCGGGCGGACGGCGTCTACGGTAAACCGCCCGAACCGCTCGTCCGCCAGGTCCTGCTGCCATCTTTCGACGGCGTCTCCTCTGAGACGCCGTCTCTCCGCCTCTACTTCCCTGGGAGCCGGAGGCTCCCCCCTTCGTTTTCTCGCCGCCGTGAATTGGTACACGGCGGCGAGAACTCCTGCCTCCAGCTCCCAGGGCAGGGAGCCGGCGAGCACAAAGGCCGCCGCCGAGGACACCGTGCGGTACGCCCGGATCGCCCTCAGTGCCATCGTGCGCTGCGCATTACGCAGCGCGCGCACGTTGGCGGCACCGAGGGCGTCGGCCCACACCGGTGCCCCGTAGGCGGCCATCGCCCGCACGACTCCCATGTAGAGTCGGCGGCACCCGGCACCCGGCACCCGGCCCCCCTATGTTGGGGAGCAACCGGCCGAGTGCCGCCGCCGCCCCAGCAATTCGCGGTCCGAGCCCCGCGAAATGGGGCTCGAACCGCCAGCGCCCGTCCAGGGTGAGGCCCAGATATTTCATCTGGGTCCCCACCCTGATCAGGGCGCCCTCCACCACAATGTGGGCCCCAGGTGGTGGCCCCCGCCGAGGCCCATGGAAAAGTAGGGCCTCGGTCTTCTCGAGGGCCACTCTGAGGCCCAACCTCCTTATGCGCCTGACCACGAGGGTTGTGGCCATCGTGGCCAGGCGCTCCACCTCCCTCCACTCCCCCCCCGGGCTACGACTAGGGTGTCGTCCGCGTAACATATGAGGCGTGCCCCATATGGGAGCACGCCGCGGAGCACCCAGTCGTAGCCCATGTTCCACAGGAGCGGCCCCAATGCCGACCCCTGTGGAAAATCATAACTATGACGTCACTCTAGATGACGTCATATTTCTACATGGACGTCATTTTATTGCTGCTTCGACAGATACATTATTTATAATTTAACACCTATAAAAACGTTAGTAGATATCATACAATAGATAATCCTATTGCCTTAATTTAATTTTGTAACGGTAAGTAAGACAGTAGCCAAATTAAAATAAAACAGAATAAAGAACATAATAATAATCTAGTATATATATAGAGTGTTAATGTTAATGCCATCTATGTCTGGATTATAACAGTATTATATTTTTATTGTAATAACCCTTCCATTAACACCACGCACTCAACACTGACACTCTAATTTAACAATTGTAGAAACAACATTAAAACTCATATCATGAATAATTTGTGCCTTAGCTATACTTGACTGCTAAGCTCGTTCATATTATTGTTCTCATAATCTTTTTTATATTTTTAATTGCACTATTTACAGTTTATAGTTCGTCGGATGAAAATATCTTGTGGCATTAAGTTCCTCAGTGCGTGAATAAAAATATTCATTATCTAGCTGACCCGTGCAACTCCGTCTGCATCAAATCGGTTATCACCGGTTTCGATTGTATTTTTAAATGCGAAAAATTTTAATAAACCTAAAACCCGATTGCAGCCACACCTACCGTTTCCAATTGTAAATCCAAACTATCAAGGAACTCACTCAAACATATACCCAGATGGTATGTGTGAAATCTTTTAAAATAAGCCTACAACCCGTTCGTAGCTTCATCTACTGGGTTCAATGAAAATAAAAACTAACCTACATATATTGGCGGTAATGTAAAAAAAGCTTGAGAGGTCTATGGATCCCCAGTTGGAAAGAAGTTCCTTTCCTTTTTTTGTAGACGTTTACTATACAGTCAGTATTGTTTACATTATGAAATATCAAGTTGATAGAGTTCAATTGTAAATTAAACGACAAAATATATTCATAAAATAAATAATGAAAAATTAAACACTGAATGATATCATAACTATTTTCAACTTGTATTAAAACTTTTTCATACTCCATTGTATTGAAGAAAAATATAAATATTAAAAAGATATGAGCACGACGCGTCTACTGTCACTTGCTACAAGTACAAGTGCTTCGTCTAAGAGCTAGCAATGGTTTCGACAACGAATTCGAATAAGCCAGTTTTTTATATATCTTTATGTTCTTCCAAACAGCATGCAGGCTACCTGGCTGCCGGTAAACGTTGCGTTTATTAGTGCATATCGCACCTTTACGGGCAAAAATATTGATTTTTATATAATTTTATTTTATTTATAAAGAATATCATCAATACCACAATTGTCTGGCAGTGATAAATTCATGTTTTGAATAGCGTTTAAATTTTGACCTGTAAAGGTGTGATGCGCATTAAAAAACACAACGTTAACCGGCTATCAGGTATCCTGAATCCTGTGTGGAAGAACATAATATATCTTTATATTAAAGAACCAGCTTTTCTAAAATTCTCGTTCTACCAACGTTGCTGGCTTTTGTACTAAGGTGTCGCAAAAAAGTTTAGTTACATTAACTACAAATTTTTATTTTTCGATATCCTGTAGAACTCCCTGCATTTTATGGGACAAAAAGTATCCTAGATGTAACCTTGTAATATTAGGTATCACTGTGTCAAGTTTCGTCAAAATTGGTTCAGTATTTTCAGAGTGATACGTGTTCACAGGGACAGAAAGACAGACAGACAGACAAAAATTGTAAAAGGATTATTTTTGGCTTCTATATGGTATATAATAGATAACAAGGTCTACACCGATCAAAATTTTCAAAAAAAAATTAATGTACAGTACAGTTTTATTATAGTATAGACAGATAGATTTAAAACATAAATTCGAAATAAAATGACAATTCGAAATAAACTTAACCAACACAGAAATAACTATATATTGCGCGCCATCTATATTCATTAACACATATTAATTAACTACGGAATTTCATTTCTATTAATGTTTATAATCTCTTGTGTGAAAATCTTAATATATATATTTCTTGTGTGCGTGTGTATGTGACGGAACTCCTCCTAAACGACTGGACCGATTTTGATGAAATTTTTTGTGCGTGTTCGAGTGGATCCGAGAATGGTTTAGATTCACAATTGGACCCGGTAGGTGGCGCTGCGGTTGACTTTTGGGATTTCTATTTTTTATTATCAAGGCAGGACAACGTCCGCCAGGTCCGCTAGTAATATATAAAACAGTTTTCCATCTGTTTAATACAGTCTATATTTACATTAAGAAATGGCGCTGCCACGAAATTGTACTAGCTATCATTGTGTTAAGTACATTAGATTTAGGTGTTTTATTTCTGACTAGCCTCTGCCCGCGACTTCGTTCACATGGAATAGTTACTTTGGGCTAACGCTAACACGCAGCGGAAGTTCTCAAGAGGAAAGAATATCCCGATTTTGAAACATTCTGCATTGGTGCTCCGTTTCTATTGATCTTAGCGTGATGATATATAGCCTATAACCTTTCTCGATAAATGAGATATATAACAATGAAAGAATTTTTCAAATCAGACCAATAGTTCCTGAGATTACCCCCTACAACGTCACAACGTCACAAACTCACGAACTTTATCTCTTTATAATATTAATATAGATTAAAGTTAAAGAGTAATCCGATGAAACTGTTAAGACCTTGCTAGGTCAATAGCGTCATCAGTTCGTGGAAAAAAAATATTATAGCTAAAGTCAGTGGCAATTGTATAACAACTGGCATTGTAATAAATTCTGCAGTCTTGTCCTCATTAATTTGAAGTAATACTAACAGATTCACCCTTTCTAGGTGATAAATCAAAGCACTGCTCTTTATAAATCTTCTAAAACGATACTGTTACATTTAACCTGGATTTGTTTTTTTTCGTGCATCAATGATGCTAAATGCCTACAACGGCTTGTGGAATAACAACTGCAAGTTTTGTATGGTCACCAAGAGATCCAGAGTGGTTAGTATCCATGGTTTATGATTTTCCTGAACCCGATTGTGCATATGTTATAACAGTCGCCTTTATTTCCTGAAGTTAATTGTTAGATTAGGTATTTTATTAATCCTATTATATACCGTGACTGTTTAAAGCCGACAACCTTTAATTGTGTGATAGTTCATGGTCACATTTAATATATAAAATAATAAATATAAAAAAACAACGAAGAGAACCCAAGTTAAAGTTTGTTCTAAGACTCTCAAAAATATGGATACAAATTTAAATAAACGAAGGTTGAATGGCCGTTGACAAAACCTGTGAGCGGCGTCCGCGAGTTTATAACCTTCGATAATAAAACGGACAATAAACGCTTTTGTTTGTTCGAACTTCGAAAAATTATGCTTTGTTAGTTGCTTTGGTTCACTTTCGCTTCACTTTTACTACACCCGATGGTCATTGACACTGCTTTAACATAGACGGGTAGAGGATTGGCTATATTTTTTTGTATTTTCTAGATAATTACGTCAAATACTAAGCACCTATTTCTTTAATTGATTTAAAACGAGAAGCAAAGACTGAGTATCCTGTAAAAATATTGCTAACGGGTAACCAGTCACCCAGTATAGTTCTTCATGTGTGGTCGCTGGACCGAATACATAATTGTAGGTAAATCTGATTTGTTATACCGATGTATAAACTATTACTATACCAGATTTTGTCAAAATCCAACCCGTACAAACGACAGACATAAACTTTAAAAACTATTGAAATGTGTTCCTCCTTGATTCTAAGCCCCACCGGAGTATTTTTTCTTTAACATATTTAATGTATAGATTTCGTTTCGTTACCCCTTTATTATATCTATACATCATATATATGTGATATGTGTATATGAAAACCATGTCTTATATTTTACACCGGTGTGTAAACTACTATCATACCAAATTTCGTGAAAATCTGTCTAGTAGTACTCACGTTAATGTCTTCTTTTATTTTTTTTTCTTATAAGTAAGATAAACATATATACGAATGTGATATACGAATATATGTAAAACCTAAATGTTATACCGGTGTATAAGCTATTACCATATCAAATTTCGTCAAAATCCGTTCAGTAGTTTTTGCGTGAATCCTGTACAAATGACAGACAGACATACAGACAAAAATTTTAAAAACTATGGAAATGTGTTCTATCATTGAGTTTAACACCCCATCAAAGTATTTTTTCTTTAAAATATTTAATGTACAAATTTCGTCTTGTTAGCCTTTTATTATATGTATAGATATAGATTCGAAATGTGTTTTAAATATATTCATTACTAGCTTCTGCCCGCGACTTCGTCCGCGTGGAGTAGTTACTTTGGGCTAACGCTAACACGCATCGGAAGCTCTCAAAAAGGAAAAAAAACTCCGATTTTGAAACATTCTTCATTAATGCTCCGCTCCTATTGCCATGTTGATATATAGTCTTATAGCCTTTCTCGATTAATTAGCTAACACTGAAATTTTTTTTCAAATCAGAACAGTAGTTCCTGAGGTTAGCGTGTTCAACAAAACAAATAAGATTTATAATATTAGTGTAAACTCGTAGATTACCACATTTCTCTCGTACTTACATACGTCGAGCCGTCGTTCAAATTATAATAACTTTTGATAGAGTGGACCGATTTTAATGAAATAGACTAAGTAACTCTCGAGGATATGCTTTACGATTTTATTGGTGAGGTTTTATTTTGAACTGAGTACTTTAGCGGTGATGCGTGTTCATATAAACAGACAGATATTTCTAAAAATGATTGAAATGTATCCTATTACTTATTCCTAGACACCTGCAACAATTCTTTTCTCGAAAATCGAAAAAGTACAGACACGTTAGATTTACGTTCTTATTATATGTTTAGATTTATTTTGGGAATCATTTGAGCCCAGAAATACATTCGGAGTCCATTTTTGTATAAGGATGACAATACAGTACAATATAAATCAATAGCTATCATTAAGACATCTAAAGTCCATAGGTGGTCGTTTTTGTCATGCTGGACTACAAGCTTGATTGATCTCGAAACGCAGTAAACTGCAAGAGAGTCACTGTACAGACACTAGCACCATTCCGCTTAAAAACAGGATATTAGGGTGGGTCAATAAAAGCATATTATTTTTCAAAAGTAACCATGAAAATATTCGACGAATTTTTTTTATCAAGGTTTGAGCTCTTAATAACAGATATTAACAGATAGGTAATCTATTTGCGATGTGTCATTTAAATAGCGCAGTATTTTTTTATGTAGTTAAGGATTTATTTGTTAAGGATTTTTACAGTATTCGCTAAATTTATTTTGTGAAAAACAATTTAATTTTTTAAGCTATTGTATAGCTTCTATCGCGGGCCTTGGGCGTGGGGACCGAATCCAGAAATTCCGTAACGAAAAAAACCTAACACACCCCACTCCGACCGGCACAGCGGTGATACTTTTTAGTTTTTCCATCTATCGATAAATACCAGATTTTTTAATGACTTTTTGAAATATCACGCTTGTCTCTTTAGTTCAGCAACCCGCCTTTAGGTGGCATTGGTTGTATTGGAAAACTACCGTAATCAGCTGTTTGTGAGAAAGTATATAGGTGTATAGGTATTTATCATCTATGTACAACAGTGAATATCTGTACTCGTATAATTTGTGTACAAAGTGTTTTAAATATGAATAAACAAAGTGCATTTATTAATGAAGAAAGTCACGAAAAAATAGTGAAAGAAAATGAGTTAGTATTTTATATACATTCATTTTATTATTATTATCACAAATGCAGTATTATTTTTTGAAATAAAAAGAAAAAAAATAATTAATTTTTTTAATTATTATTTTTTTTTTAAATACTGCATTAATAAAAGAAATAAATAATTATAATTGCATAAATTGATAAAAAATGCTATGCAATAGCTTTACCGCGGCAGTCTCCGAGTGCCACACGTCTTTTTTTTTTTTTAAAAGAACATTCGTTTTATTCGAATTTGACGGAGGTAAATGATATTTTATTAATGTTTTCGATCCGTAAATGTAAATCAGATTTTAAAAAGAAATCTATACATATACTATACAATATACATATATACAATATACTATACATAGTGAATTACATAACGTCATTGATATACATTACACGGTATAAAAGTTTTAATAGATATTTCATAGAATTAATTTTTTGATTACTACTGCAATGAAGATTATACAACTCAGCAATTTTTATCTGTTTCCATACATTGCATATTGCAGTGGTAAATACATTTTATAAAACCAGGTTTTAAATTTTTTTCTATTATTGGCCAGTGTTCCTATATCAAGGAAGCATGGCGACCGCTTTTGGAAAAAAAAATTAGATTTTTTGGTGTTATAGTATTTTTTTTTAAATATCGTAAATAGAGTGAGATTTGTCTAATAAAAATAGGAACATACATTTACATTTATCTATTGGAACCTAAAATTTTTTCCAATATGAAAAAGGACCGATATCAGCTGCATTAGTGTGTCGCAGCCAATGTCGCCCAGCTCCAGAGTAACATATTTCGGTCTTCAAATAAAATATAGTATATGTATATATTAATATATATATATATATATATATATATATATATATTGCTATATGTGAAGTGTCATATGCAGTAGAGAGAAAGAAAAATGTGAGTGCCCGCCCCTTAGTGCCCGATCAGGGTATAATTTCTCAACACTCTCATGAGAAGTAGTATGATATAGTATGGTATGGTAACTGGATCATAGTCCAGATAATAGCTAGAAACATCAAGTTTGTACTTAGATGTTTAGTCTCCCAGTGTAGGAGCAAGGTTCCAATTTTTTTAAGTTTGATGAAGACAGTATTTATGATAACCGAATCTTAGTATAGATAATAGTTAGAAACATCGAGTTTGCACTCAAAGGCTTAGTGTCATAGTGTCAGTTAAATGTTTCATATCTTAAGGACCAGATGAGAGCTATTTCGTTATAAAAGAATTTTAATATTGATAATAGCCAGAAACAGTTTGCGCTCTGAGGTTGAGTCTTGTCGTATCAGATGAGAGTATCATTTCTCATTGATAACTGAACTTTAGTATTCATAGTAGCTACAAACATCAGGATTGGGTTCAGATGTTTAGTCTCACAGTATCGGATGAAAGTTTCATTTCTCATGGGCTAGATGCGTATATTTATCGTGATAACAAATTTTTTGTATAGTATAGAGTAGCTAGAAATATAGAGTTTACGCTGAAAAGTATCATAGTGTGTGATTAATGTTTAATTCCTTATGGGCTACGTGATAACTGAATTTTAGTATATATAGATATTAGCTACAAACATTGAGTATGCGCTCAGAGATTTAGATAGGAGAATTTTTAAATTAGCTTTTGCTTCTATATCAAAAACAATTCTGTGAACAACATACTACAAAACACCTGAATTGTAAGTTGTAATAGCTGTAGCACAACGGGCAGCATGTGATGGTCATTGTGTAAAACAAACCCTAATTCCACCGACAAACTTTACATCTCTAGCTTTGATAGACTTTTCACCAAATAATTCGTTTCATTATAAACAAGACTAGAGAGACCATGTTCTGATAAACAATAAGAATACGCGATTCTTTTGAAAGATTACATTTGTTTGTAAATGCTGCAGAGTGTTTATGATATTATTGTATATATTCTGAATAGATAATAAAATATAATAAAGGGAATACGAATACGACATATCTATTTCTACCCCTGAAGGAACTCCCTAGCCGTTTCTGAGAGTCAATAATGAGGTTATTTTGTTATTACTTAACGAAAAGAGAGTACAAACAAGATATATTTGTCTCTACCCATCAAGGAGTTCCGTAACAGTTTTTGAAGTGGGTCGTCATCAGACCACTTTGTTCAGTCCTGTGGTAAGCTCTCGTCACTACTAACAAAAGGACTACAAAGACGACATATGTATTTCTACCTGTCAAGAAGTTCCATAATTAATACCTCAAATCCATCTACAGTCAAAACGTAAAAAAACTAACGTAATAAAAACCAAACTTAGAATTTTGGTTTCAACCTAATTACAGTGTCTCTCACTTACTAGAAATATAAGCCACTATAGAAAAATGGTTACTTTTTCAAAATGATCAAAACGTTTTGTGAAGTGTATACATACGTATTTCCACAGCGATGTTTTTTTTTAATCGAGTGCAAAGCGACGTATACATCCACTCTCCTGTGAGCGCGGTCTGGCGCGACGAGAATCCTTCTTCTATACTTTTATTTACATCGAATCTAAATAAAGAAATAAATTGGACCTTATTCCATAGGAGGATTTTGTTTACAACTAAATAATTTTTTTCTCAAATGTAGTGTAGATAACTTGGATTTTATTTTATGTCATTTAAACTTGACTATATGTAGCATAAGCAGGTATTTTTTTAAATTAAGTAAAACGTAAAATTACTGAGATTTTCATACCGAAAAGTAAGCTATATTGCGCGAAGGGTCTACGGAGAATTGATTTTTTTAAATGGAAACCTATTAATTTTAAAAAACAATCATCTGTACATCATTGTTAAAGGTTCAATGTATCTGTAGGTAGTCATTATGTTTACCAAAGTTCAATAGTTTTGTTGTAATTCTTACCGAGAAACAGTTAAAATTACCTTTTTTGACGGCGCGTCCTTAAGGAGCCAATTTCTTATACGTTTTGCATTATCTATAAGTGAGAAGGAAAATGTTAAGTTGTTTGTTAAACTTGTTCTACAGAGCTGCACTCTGAAAAATAAAATTATTTCCTCGTTACAGCGCAAGGTACCTTCACTGTTTTTCCTCTTATTAATTTTAAAATGTATCTATTGTATGTGCAGTTTTTAAATTTTGGCAGAATTGTTGTCTGCAAATGCCGACAAGTATGTTTTCACCAGTGTAATAATTTCATGCAAACGCTAAACCATAGTTAAAATATGTAATTCAAGTGAAAGAGAAGAATGGCGCAAGAAGTTTTGCAGAATACTTTGTAATTAATTATGTCGTTATGCATGTAAAATCCTTTTTAAAATTGATAATAAAAAGTTGGTTATTTTTATTTATCATCCATGTTATTATAAAAAAGTCAAATACATATTGAATACTTGCTTTAAAAATGTTTGGGTACTTTCGTCTTAATTGCACCGCGCTCGGCAAACGTTCGACATCTGGCTCTTTTATCTCGTTATGGTTAGGTTAGGTTAGGTTAGACTTAAAAAGGTTAGACTTGCGACACTCCCTTCCGTTTGCAGCCCTTCCCACCTTGGCTGAGCAGGACAACCGAGAGGAGGTGACCCCGATCAGTCAGTCAGTCAGAGATGGAAGCCGCTACAGGGAGAATTCGAAGGAGGAAAACTGCACCGGGTCCGGATGGGATCCCGGGTCGGGTCTGGGCACTGGCTCTAGAACACCTTGGAGACAAGCTTAGGCATCTCCTCAGTACCTGTATTCAGTCCTGCGTCTTCCCGGAGCAATGGAAAGTAAGGCGACTCACCTTACTGAAGAAGCTGGATCGTCCTGTGGACTCGCCTAACGCTTACAGGCCCATCGTCCTTCTTGATAAGGCTGGAAAGCTTTTTAAGCGTATCATCTCGCGACGTCTCTCCAGACACCTGACTCAGACTGGACCCGATTTATCGGGGACACAATTTGGATTCGCGAGGGACACTCAACCATAGATACCATTTTGTGTCTAAAATCCCTTTCGGATTATACGACTTCCCAGGGCGGCATGCTGGTGGCTGTATCATTAGATATAGCGAATGCCTTCAACAGCCTGCCCTGGGAATGCATAAACCATTCGTTGAAATACCATAGGGAGCCTCTACAGCTTTGTCGATTGGTCGTCTCGTACCTGGAATCTAGATATGTAACATATACAGGCCAGGACGGTACCATGTTACGAAGACAAATGTCTTGCGGTGCTCCGCAGGAGTCGGTCCTAGGTCCGCTCCTGTGGAATATCGTCTACGATCGGGTGCTTCGTGGCATGTTGTTGCTTGGTGCTGTTTTAATATGTCATGCTGACGAAACTTTCGTAACGGCCCGGGGAGCACTCTTAGGGAAGCGTTCCGACTGGCCACAGTTAGTGTTGAGCAAATGGTAAGTAGAATTAGGAGGCTGGGGCTGGAAGTTGCTATTAGTAAAACGCAAGCCATATGCTTTCACGGCCGCCGTAGAGCACCTCCACCTGGCACCTACCTCGTCGTCGGAGGAATGCGCATTGACCTGATTTTGTCCATCAAATACTTTGGTCTTCATCTGGATAGGCGCTTGAACTTTTGTGACCACTTCCAACAAATGATTCCCAGAGCTATGCGCATCGCATCGGTACTATACCTCGGCGCCATTAAATCAATATGGTCCTATATGGCTCTCCGGTGTGGCATAATGCCCTAACGGCTACTAATTTTGCCGTCATACGGAACCTGCACAGAATGATGGCCATTAGAGTCATTCGAGGTTATCGTTCTGTAGTATATGAGGCAGCATGCCTCTTAGCTGGTTCTGTTCCGTGAAAGCTGGTAGCCTACTTACAGGCCAATTTGTACTCTTGGAGTTACACCAAGATTTGACGAGGTCAGCGCATCGCTCCAAGAGAGAGAAGTGAAAAAGTCTCAAGTCCAACAGAAAGCTTTTCAGATCTGGTACGCGAGTTTAGCCTCCCCAAGCGCAGGCTTCATTCACCATTGAGGCGATTCGCACAGTATTTACCTAATGGGTCCATCGCAGTCATGGCCCTCTCACTTTCAGGCTGGTACAGATATTATCAGGCCACGGCTGCTTCGGCAAATTCCTGTTTCAGATTGCGGGTAAAGAATCGTCACCCAGGTGCCATCACTGCGAGGAGGAAACAGACAACGCCCTGCACATTGCACATTGGCGCAATGCCCTGCGTGGGTGGACGAGCGACGAGTATTGGTGGCTGCAGTTGGCTATGATCTCTCTCTCCCGGCTGTGGAGGTGTGCAGAAGGAGACAGCGGAGAGAGCCCGCGAAAGGGGCACTGCGGTTGCAGACAACGGCCGCCGTAGAACCGGACGCGGGAGAAGGAGAGGTGAAGATGAATTCCACCAGAGGCCGCACTGAGGGAACCTCCCACGTAGGCTACATAGGGATGCGGAGGAAGTAGGATAGGAAACCTTTGGCTTGCCTACTTACCCTGTAAGTAGACAAGATCAAGGATTAGGTGGGCGTAGGGACTGTGTAGGTAGGTAGGTTTGGTATGGTTAGGGATTGTAGGGTGGGGGAATGGGGGGAAGCTGGTTAGGTAACCTCTGACTTGCCTACTTACTTTGTGGGTAGGCAAATATAGGGGATAGGTGGGCGTAGGTTTGTGTAGATAGGTAGGGTAGGATTAGGATCGAAGGATGGGGGGAGGGGAGATAGGGTAGCTTAGGACGGAGTGAACCTCGGGGAGGCTATGGCGGATGAGGAGTAAACCTCGTTGAAAAATCAATGGCGGAGCAGCGACGGAGCGGTTTTCCTCTCTGTTGCCGGGTGAACCCAGGGGCGGTAGCCCCGACCTCCCATTGCACGGGCTCGGCGGGCTAGGAGGCAGTCTCGCATTCGGGCTGCCTCAGCCGGTTGTGGCGTGAAAGTGCCTGCCGCCGAGGTTGTCGCGGAGCTTGCTCACGTCCCCCGCGACGCTCCCAAGGGCGGTGTACTGTTTGCCGTGGAGTTTTAGTCGGTTAAAGTCGCCGAAAAGCACCGGCAACTACGTCCGAGCACGCAGTTGGCGGTCGACTCATCTCAGGCACTCCCCAAGGGGCCTTACATTTCATGATGGATTTTCTCTCCACGTTAAAAAAAAAAGGTTAGACGTGAGAAAAAGGATAACGGGATCTTGTCGCGGCAGCGGTCGGAAATCGCGGTGCATTTAAAACGAAAATACCCAAACTTTTTTAAAGCAATACCTATTTAACTTTTTTGTAATAATACTGTATATTTAGGCACGACATTGTTGTTATCTTAGATGACTTCGAAAAATACTATAGTGGACGACGTGCCAACTTTTTTGTACTGCTCAAAATATTCGTCTCAAATTATTTATTAGTTGACATACTGTTGACATTTCATAGTATAAACCTTATACACGGTTTAGTTTTCTAGTACAATTGAGATAACAAAAATTTAACGGTACTATACTATCTATCATCTGTAACAAAGAATTGAAGACTTTATAATTGTGGTATTAATTACTTTGCAGATAACATTTCAAGTAAACACGAAATAATAAAATTGTAACATACTACATCTAAACGGTTGTTCTATATTTCTGTTTTTACTATGAAACATAATGTATATTTGACAATAAACAGTACTCAATGAGTAATCCACTTGAATCACGTTTTACAACGAATTGTTTAGACTAGTTCAGGTACAATATGACTAAATGTAAGGAACAGAGGCCAAGTAGATCATATTTTTCTATGTGTAATGAGTTTACATAACAATACGTTCGTTTTGCGGTAAGGCTGAAGTTTTCATGACTGTAAGTTTATTGCAAATCGTCAATGACGATCATCGAAGTTTAATAATCGATCGCAAATCTGTGTCATAATAAATTAAAGTAGCATTACGAAAAAAATAATGTCACTAAATAGATATTGCTGAATAGTTATGTTGGTACTAACAGCTATATATCATCAATGAATTACTAGTTACCGCATTATCTATACATATAATAAAAATGAAGTGTCTGTATGTAATAGCAAAATTAAAAAAAATAACTGATTGGATATGAAAGTATACAGGCTTATAACAAAAAAGCAATTTAAAAAAAAATTGTCGGTCTGTCTGTCTGTTTGTTCCGGGTAATCTCCGAAACGGCTGGACCGATTTTGACGGGAATTTTACTGGCAGATAGCTAAAATTACAGTGGGTTACTTAGGCTATTCTAAATTAGACTAGCTGTTAACCGCAGCTTCGTCCGTAATGCTATCTCCAAAACGGCTGAACCAATTTTTACGGGACTTTCACCGGCAGATAGCCGACATTATAACAAGTAATTTAATTAAGTTCAATTTACACTAGCTATTAACCGTGGCTTTGCCCGCAGTGCTACCTTCAAAACGGGTAGATCGATTTTCACGGAACGTTCACTAGCAGCTAGCTGACCTTATCTATTCTATACATATAATAAAAAAATGAAGTGTCTGTATGTAATATCAAAATAATTTTTTTTTACCGATTGGGTACGAAAGTATACATACACGCTACTGATAACAAAAATGCAATTTAAAAAATTTTTGTCGGTCTGTCTGTTTGTTCCGGCTAATCTCAGAAACGGCTGGACCGATTTTGACGGGAATTTCACTCACAGATAGCTGAAATTACAGCGGGTTACTTAGGCTACTCTAAATTAAACTAGCTATTAACCGCGGCGTTGTCTGCAATGCTATCTCCAAAACGGTTGGACCGATTTTTATGGGACTTTCACCGGCAGATAGCTGACCTTATAAAAAGTAATTTCGTTTATTTTAATTTAGACTAGCTTTTAACCGTGGCTTTGCCTGCAATACTATCTTCAAAACGGTTAGATCGATCTTCACGAAACTTTCATTGACAGATATCTAACTTTATAAAAAGTAATTCAAGCAATTTTAGTTTATACTAGCTGTTAACCATGGCTTCGCCCGCAGTGCTATCTTCAAAACGGTTCGACCGATCTTCACGAAACTTTCATTGACAGATATCTAAATTTATAAAAAGTAATTCAAGCAATTTTAGTTTATACTAGCTGTTAACCGTGGCTTTGCCCGCAGTACTATCTCCAAAACGGTTCGACCACTTTTTAACGGGACTTTCTACGGCAGATAGCGGACATTATTAAAAGTCATTTAGTATATTTTAATTTAGACTAGCTGTTAACCGTGGCTTCGCCCGCAGTGGTATGTCCAAAACGGTTTGACCAATTTTTACGGGACTTTCACTGGCAGGTATCAGACCGTATAGGAAGTAATTTAAGTTATTCTATTTTAGACTAACTATTACCCGCGACTTCGTCCACATTAAATTTAGCAAAAATATGTTGTTCACTGTAAACATGTGCATAAGATGTACGTTTTACTGGACTCCAAGAATAAATATAATTGAAATTCATATATCTGTATGTATGTATGTAATTTGAATTATATTGTCTTTTTGGTTTTTTTGGCGGCCAATTTGTTTTATTTACCGCGCTTTCGTCTACTTAACTCAGTAACCATAGTAACACATAAGAATATTGTATCGAGTTCAATGAGAAATATTTAAATTGTCGAATATCAAAAACTGCTTAGACAGATATGAAGTTTTATATCTTGATTTATATTTATGCAAAATTTCAAGACGTCAACTCATTCGTTGTTTTCAATTCAACATTATAATTATTAATAGTTATTTTGAAGATAGAAGCACTGAGGTAGTTATATAGTGGGTCAAGGTTCCAAATATGTTGCTGATGATAAACCTCATTGAATACACTGTCAGTATTTATATATCTAATGTATACATTACATGCTACTGTAAGTGGCGTGCGTGTTGTACTTACAATTGTTTTAAAGAGTATTTCTATAATTGTACATGGTCTCACAATTTTATATTTCTTTAATACAATTTAAAAAAAAAACGCGTGCGGAGCTGCGGGTACAGCTAGTTTATATTACTGTCATAAAATTTAGAACAGTGACTCGATAACTAAATATTTGTTTTACGTGTCGTCCGTTAATCCGTCTTTCGCGTCCGTTCGTTGTTACATAATATACTTGCCTGTTCGCACATTAGAATAACACCGGTCGAAATTTGTCACTGGTAATAATAATCAACAACACATAATCAACAAGAAAAATAATTATGTTCTCAATAATCTATATATATATATAAGAGATTCCCACCTATATATTGACTCATCACGATATCTCTGGAACCATAAGGCGTAGCGACTTGAAATATGGTAGGAATATTCCTTTCGCCGAGTAGAGGTCAGCTAAGAACGGATTTTACAAAATTCCACCAACAAGGGGGGTTGCGGGGGGGTAATCAGGGCGGGACAACGTTAGCCGGGCCCGCTAGTTACTTATACATTGCGCAGAAATAATGCATTATGTTATTAGTTGTTGTAATATTGCCTATCTTAAGTTTTTATTTTTGCAACCAATCTTCTAGTAGATTATTACTCTTATTGTCGAGCAGGTAATGTTATTAAAAGTTTCTTACGATCATTTTAATGTGTATGTAGTGTGATCGTGGCCCTCTTGTTAAAACTTGCTAGGGAATTATTGTAACAAGTCAACATCCATGCTTACATTACAATAATCAAAGTGTGTTACGTAAAACGCCACCAATATTAGAAAATATAAGTCAACACAATATCTATACTAATATTACAAAGCTGGAGGGTTTGTTTGTTTGGTTGAACGCGCTAATCTCAGGAACTACTGGTCCGAAAATTCTTTCAGTGTTAGATAACTCATTTATCGAGGAAGGCTATAGGCTATATATCATCAGGCTGAGACCAATAGGAGCGGAGCACCAATGAAGTAGGTTTCTAAATCAAGGTTTTGTCCTTTTGAAAGCTTTCGCTGCGTGTTACCGTTAGCCCAAAGTAACTATTTCTATGCGAACAAAGTCGCGGGAACAGCTAGTTTTAAATAAAATATAAAATCCACGAAATGACATTTCAAGATCCCGCCAAAAACTTTACCTGTAGTTGGAGGTTGTTTACATTCAAATGTCTTGCAACACCGATTCATTTGTTTTGCGCTTTTAATTTCTTTTTTGCTTTTAAGAGACAGCTCACGATCCTCGATATCATGCGTCATCTTGCTACACATTACCTATTGTATCCTACGACGCATATATTTATCATGTCAATATGTGAACGATTAAGACGTCTGGAAATGACGCCCCTCTCTGTGCAGAAACAAATGTAACTATTTATGTTTTGTAAAAATATATAGCATGAAGAGATAATCCACATCGAGTTTCTTGCCGGTTCTTCTCGATGACTGGGTTGTTTTCCGAACCGGTGGTAGCTTTGACATTCGTAAGCGCCTTCTCAGGGCCTTAATTGTATAAAGTATATTATGATTTTGTTTAGATGTTAGGCAGTTACACGACACTAGATTAGATTTGTATTATACAAATTGAAACATCTTCAAAAAGAGATTGAGTAATATAGAACAACCGTTAATGCTTTCATATTAAAATTATAATATCTAGTATGATAGGATGTACCATTTTAATTCGTAGGATAAAAAAATAAACACGGATGAAAATTTTATGTTATTGCGATAGTTCCAATGAATGAAGATACTCAAGTCAAGTGTATTTTCCGTGGTATTAGTGTTCTAGTTGACACGGTGGGGGCTTAGTTGGTAAAGTATTCGGCCACAGCGTCGATTAACGTAGGATCGAATCCTTGCAACTGAATAGGAGCCTCCAGTGAAGGAAAACATCGGGATGAAAAAAAAAACCTTAAGGGAATAGGAAGAGCTATAGTCATATAGCTTGGACAAGCAGTCGACAATAGGAACTCGGACACTAAGACTGTCGGTTTTAGAGAGGTCGACCCCGGTGTTCGCATTGAAATCCAGGGACGAAAAGGCACTGCCTGTAAGTCTGTACCCGTTACTTATATTGTTTTTACAGACCCCTACCTGTTTCAATTCGTATCAGAGTCTGTTCTGAATAGCAAATAAGCACTGCATAAAATATTGCCCCAACAAACGGCGCGCATGTATTGCCGTATCCGATACTGCCAATTTAAGCCAGAAGCTACAGACAATATTGGCGACCATAAAACAAGACACAATTGTATTTGAAGTTTATGACTCTCCAGAGCGTTTTACTTCATAGCGTATTCAATTCGACGCGATGTGACGCCTGCATACGTCAATACGAGCAGAATCCGTGACTCGTTGCCAACTCGTTACCCATTTGTTTTTATAGGCAGCAACAGAACTAACGAGTCTACGTTTTTTATAAGTATTTCAGATCACTAGATTCCCGGATCTGGTGCGTTGGAATTTACAACATAATGACGCTGTCAAAGTAATTAGATGTTTACGCGGAAAATTACTTCGTCACATAATTAATATCTCTGTTTATACGAGTTTCCCTTATTTTTTATTTTTCAATAATTTTAAAATTAATATTTAGGAGGTAATTGTGTAATTTGTCAGAAATTGTAAATTTGTAAGAAACACCAAACATAGCATTCAGGCAGACCTACATCGGAGGTTTTCAGAATGTTGGTTTTTTTTTTTCTCGAACTGACTACGCTATTGGCCTAGCAAGGTCTTAACAGCTTCACCGGACTACTAAAGCGAGCGCTTAAGGCACTCAGCCGATTTTTGATTGGGCAACTAGCTCAAGGGTGCACGGCACACCTCGGCTTGACTGTTGCCTGATTCATGCAATTCGCGACCTATCTGAGCTAAGCTAAGTTAAACTATTCATACATATGAGTTGTTGAAACATATATGTGTACCAAGCATACATATCTCAACAACTCTTATGAGTATTTTGTATCGAAAAATTTCTAAACTATTTCAGTTCGATAAGGGGGAAAAAAAAGTAAAACCCTTCCACTTTCATGTGTAAGCGTGTATGCGTCTGATGCGTCAAAATCGACTGAGTGCCTTAAGCGCTTGCCTTAGTAATCCGGTGAAGCTGTTATTTTTCGTTTTAAATTGAGATATGAAACAGTACGCAAAAGCTGTCGTCGGAATACTTCGACAAGTATTAAAGAATTTTCTTGATTGGTACCTTCAGAAGAGAATTAAATGATGACGTTGTACATAGTAGTGTATCCCAATGATCACATCTGATGAAAGTGACGAGGCAGCCTCAGATCATCATCAACTTGCAAGAGACCCACTGCAGGACCATAATCCTGCTGGAAAAATCTTATAGAATATCATAGGAAAAAAAAAATCTATAAAATTTTATGATTTACTTATAAACGTATGAGCCAGAGAAAATTTTTATTTTATCAGTAGTTCACCAACTCATAGATTCTCATAAAAGTATTACTTCTATGTCGTTATGAGATTTTATGAGTAATTCCATTAATTAATATTATCTATTAGATTTTATGAGAACTTCGAGATTAAATTTCAAGTCGTATTTCTATGCGATTTTATGTGGAAAATTGAAAGAAGAGTAGCTCATAAGAAATTATCGACAATTTATAAGAAAATTATGAGAAATTGCAATTGAAATTCTTATGACTATTTATGAGTATTTCCGCGGACAAATACACATCAAAGTGTACTGTAACTTATAATATTCTATACGTTAAAAAGGCCCGGAATTCAAGAGAAAATCCCATAAAATTCATTTTCGAATCAATTTACACGATATTCTAATTTTATGAAAAAATTGTTAATCAGTTATATATATTTTAAAAAAACTATAGATTTGAAATATTTAATAAAAAAAAATTTGAATCATTGTATTCTATTCATAATCGTATATTAAAATTAAAGAGGGATGTTGCTCTTTAGTCTTTCGATTCGAACCCCTTTCGGTCGTTAGGTCATTCGAGAAAAGCGCGTCGGAATGTGTATGGAAAGTGCAACATTATTATCTATTGTTCGTGAAGATTGTTTGTGATGCTTATAAGTGAAAAATGTTTGCGTACATTAAAATACTCGGAAAAATTGTGAACGTGAACGAGTGCCAGAAGTTCGAGGTATAATATGCCTTGCCTACGAAAAAATTTAATATTACAATTGGTCACAAAACTGAACAATGCACGTGGTTTCAAAGCAGGTTAGTTAACAATATTTTTATAAATGTTATTTTTAGTAAAATTAAAACTCAAAATGTTAACTCTAATAATAAATGTTAATATTATTTTTAGTCAATTATAAATTATTTTTAGTTTATAATCATTTTAGTCCTATTCATAGGTTTTCAGAAGTTATGAGAATGTATAAAGATTGTATGTTATTAAGTTCATAATTTATTAAATCTCATAACTTTATTTCGATTTTAAACAATTTCAAGGTCTTTTGAGTTTTTTTGTCTCAATGCAAAAAATAGTTTAACTTCTTTTTTTTCGAAGAATTTATAATATACAATTTGAGAGCATTGTAAAAATATTTTTTTAATCTACAAAATTATTGATTTATATCGATTAAAGTATAATAATTGTTTTAACCATTCAACTATTTCAAATCATTTTCTTATTCTTTGTACGAGAGATTTAGACTTATAGTAATAACTAGCGGGCCCGGCAGACGTTGTCCCGCCCTGATTATAAAAAAATCCTGGAGAAATTATATACCAAAACGTTCCTCGTAAATCACTTTATCCACTGGTGAAAACCGCATGAAAATCCGTTCGGTAGTTTTTGAGTTTATCGCGAACAGACAGACAGACAGACGCGGTAGGGGACTTTGTTTTATACTATGTAATGATTTCAAAAAAATTGTAATACTTTCTGTAACACTTGAATTTTTGAAAGCTATGAGATTCTATCGTACTTCATTTCAATTTAAAAATTTATGATATCCTATGGTATCCTTTGTTCTTCTCAAATTATTTAGTCTTGGGATTTCTATTTGTTTTTCTTATTAATTACTCAGAATTTTATCTTTTAATCACTATTATTTTTATATATCAATTTCAATGATTAAGATTACTCCAACTAACAGAAGAAAATGCAACTCAATATGATCTTCTGGACTAATTTTAAATATTGTTTTTTTTTTTTATATCTGTATTTCATCTGTCAGCGAACTTAATCGGACAGTACTAAAGATGAATTAATGTAACAAAATATATATTGAATTGCAATCTCATGTGGTTGTCAATACGAATTTATGTAAATTACTTATAATGAAAGTTTTTTTTCTTTTACAGAAACTGAAGAGAAGTTGCTCAAACATATCGAGCAAGATTTCTACCTGCAAGCATATGTGTAACTGCTTCTGAGGACCACACCCAAGTCGTTAAAGTGATTAAATCTTCAGACCACCACAATACTCATTTATATAAGTAAATAATAAATAAATTGATAATGGCTCAGTAAAAATTGATCAGTTTTGCAAATTGATTTAAGACAACAGTCTTAACATTTTTCCATACTGTTTAAAAGCATTTTGATTTTTTTTTATTTACAGTTTTAAATTATTTATTTATATAAACGAAAAAATTAAAATTCTTTATGTCAAAATTAAAAAAAAATTCTATGGCATTAACATTTTACTGTACTGTTTAAAATTAATTTTTTATTTATAGTTCTAACTTATTTAAATTAATAAGTAATATGTGTCGAGTATATATATTTGTTCAACTTTCATCAATGTTCAGAACCAGTTATTAACGTTTTTTTTTATATTTTATTACAGGTAATTTTTTCATCAATACCTTTTTTTGAACATAGTTCATCTGGTTTAAAAATTAGTAGCCATCAATACAACATCATTTCTAAATCTCTCTGATTGCTACTTTACGATTTATTAATCCACTCATTAAATCTCATGAATATTTATAATCTAAACATGTGCTCATTAATTCTTATAACTTTTACATTACATCCATATAACTCATAAGATTCTAGAATTTACTTAAAATATGGTGAGATTCTATGAGACACTGAACCTACTCATAAGATCTCTTAGATCTAATGAGTTATGGCCGTTATGAATTTTTATGAGTAATATCTGGGACAAATGCACCTATTAAATTTTATAGAATATTTTCGTATTATTTTTTTTATGAGAATGTATGAGTTTTTTCCAGCACGGAGTCCTCTTCCCGAAGGTATGGGCATAATCACCACGCCAGCCCACGACGTATTAGCGATACAAACTCTGTGAAATTAACAATTCTATGTTTTCCCACATACAGCAGTACTACAAGAACATTTCTCAGGTTCAGGTTTCCTCACGATGTTTTCCTTCACCGTCAGCCGATAGTGTTACCAATTTAAATTCATAAATGTACGCGAATCCCGAAAAATTCGTTGGTACATGCCGGGGTTCGATCCTGGGGACATCTAAATAACCGGTCAAACCACGAGACCACCACGACTTTTTTTTATGCCTTTGGTGATTTGACGATTACCCTCAGATGAAACACGCTAAACCTAACGAGAACACATCCTATTCCTATATTTTGATTTTTTCATAAATTAAATATTATTAGACCTAGGAGCTTTCCAAAAGTACAAAGATTGACCAATTATATCGCCGTATTAAGACCTTCATTAACAAATATGACGTATATATAATAAAAAGAAAAAAAAAATAGACATTGTTACATTATTTCTTACGTTAATTTTGAAAAAATAACTAAAATCGGTTCAGTTTGAAGGAAAAACAAGGGAATTGATTCCAAATCATAATTTAGTCTATTTATACAGATATTAAAGGGGGCCCCCGCCAGTCGTTGTCATACCGTGAAAATAAAAAAAATCTGATCACATACGGAAGCGCCACTCACCGGGTCCAATTATGAATCTAAACCATCCAAGGACAAATTCAAACACTTATAGAAAATTTACTTCAAAATCGGTCTAGCCGTTTAGATAATGTTTAGCCACATACACATGTACAGAAGAATTATACATATAAAGACAATTAGATCGAGCTGTAGCTGTCTCTCTCGCACTCCTTTTGATACTTCAGTTAAAGTGGGACAGCAATAGACTTCTGTTTTACTTAATCCTTCAATTTCTTAGACTATATTTTCTATGATTATTAGCAATTAAAACTCTGATTTCATAACTAATTTTCTGCTGCAAATAATCCCTTTATCTTGAGACGTTTTAAAATATATAACTTCACGCCGTGACTCTAAGGAACATAGTAGAATTTTTTAAATGCGCAAAATCGCGTTGCCCCCGTATCTTACATTATAAAATAAATGGGAATTAAAACAAATAATTACTAGAAGAATGTAAACCATGAAATGAGAAATAATATTAGTTTAATATTTGAAATGAAATAAAAAGTTGCAATGTATTTTTTTTCAAATAAACAAATTTTTAATTTATTGATATAATAACTAAAAATTTTTTTTACACAATACATTATCATTAGTATTACACCACTAAGAATAATTACTTTTTAAACATATCAAAGTTGTGGACTAGCAAATAATAATTAACTTATACAAATTCTCTTTACTTATTCGGTGTTATGTGTCAGAATGAATCTATTAATACAATATATGATTGCTTACTCGTAACACATTGAAAGGTTTTCTAGAAATTTCATCAAATAACTTTACAAAGATATGGCCATACAATTTTATACGTTTTTTTTTTATTTATTTGAAAAAAAAACCATTTCCCTATGAATTTCCTTTGAAATGTTACACAATACAAGTTAACGGTGAAAATATGACAGTCAATTCCAATAATACGGATATAAAAGTGACAAATACTTGTCTCTAAATAAAAACAAAAACCCGAAAGAAAATATTTGAAATTAAAAATCACTTCTAATATTACAAAAGTTACAAAGGTACATAAATATCAAAAAGAAGCCAGTATGTTGTTAAAAAAAAACATGATTTTAATTTATTTTTAAAAAAGTTTCCTTACAATCTATGCGTAAATCCTAGCAGACCAGAGCTAAATACGAATTGAATCATTTATCCGTCCAACGACAACGACCAATCAAATTCAACAGACGCGCCATTTTGACGTGAACGCTGCCGGCCATTTTGTGGCGAGTGTTGCCCGAACAGATAAATAATAAAAAAACGTTCACTAATATAACGCGAAACACCTTACGTATAGATTATACATGCATGCGTGTACACATTCCAATATGCTGTAAGTATAAATTAATAAATGTTAATTTATTCGACGATTCGAGATATATACAAAAAAAATGGCGGAACGTATATTGATATGCCATTTTGTTTTATACTCGATTATATTATATATACTTATGAATCTTCACGCCAAGCTAACTATATATGCGATTATATTGCGGTGCGATAGACATAAAGTATAATTGAGCACAATAAGACATCTGAAATATATATATATATATATATATAAATGGGTATTATTTATTCGACCGCTATGTATTCCAGTGTTCCCATGTTAAACTTCGTCTGACTTAATTTATAAAACATCTAAGTATATTTTAAACTAACACGACAAGGCTTAAAAAATACATATATATATATAAATATAAAACTGATACAATGCGAGAATCATCCATCGAAAAGAAATAGAAAAGCGAACAACACAGATTTTAATGCAAGGACAAATTACTGCATTTTTTTTGTCATAAATCTGTAAATGTTACCACAAAGAAATATTAGCGTTTTTTTTTCAATAGCAACACAGAATGTTCGAATTACAAATACCTATCATATATTACTTTTATAAACGCTTACCTAGGAACTAGCTTATATCTAGTAAATGAACTTATTGGGACAAATATAAAAAGATGTTAAATAGTCCCATAATTATTATGTGCATTTAAAAAACGGTTCATGTGAAGTTACAGGCGATATCAGCACAAAGCCCATACTTTTACCACAATTCTTACCCCGTTTCTACGAGAAATTTTAAAATAATAAATAACTACAATGGATAATGTATTTAAATGGATTACATAAGTACTAATTTTATGGATAAATAATTGTGCGAGTCACAGAGAATGTAAATGTTATACAAAATTATTTCGTGCGTTTGTTGACAAGTATGTCGAAATAATATAATAAATTATCCGAACACGGTACAAAAGGAATAAAAAAAGCACCCCAAAAGGAATGGAGGCCGAAATGCATTTTTAGTATATCTCGTAAATTAGATACAATGGCTCTCTATTTTTTTTTTTGTTTCGAGCTTCACCGAACCCACGGCTCTATATTCCGTGATGAATTAAAAAAATACACATTTCGAAGGGATTTTACTATTGATACGAAAGAAATGAGTTCCGAATCAGTTTATATTAAAATTACCAAATATTATAATGACAATTCTTCAATAATGATTACATATTGTAGATTTTTAGCAACATTTTTTTTTATTTGTATCGTAATTACAAGATCTTTACACTTTTTTTTAATATTTTAAATGGCTCCTCAATGTGATAAGTATGATAATAAAAAAATCAAATTACATATAAATTGACAATTGAACTGCAATACAACGGGAATTACAATTCTTGACCTTTGTACACATTTTCTTCACTTATGATGTAAAAAAAAAACACTTTCTACTTCACTTCACTTACATCGGCGATGCCACTTTAATGTTCGGAATCCACACAAACGACATAATACGCCTATCCAGTAACATTTATATTCTAAAACATACAAGTAAATAAACTCATAAGTTAGCTTCTTCCGCGTTAGGATTAATTACATGTCGATTTAGACCGAAAAAAAAAAAATATTAACAAAAAAAAAAATACACAATCCTCATTCAATAAATTACGCATAGACATATTAATAGTAATATTTGGTTCTTTAATTGTATGGATATTAGAACTTGTACGACACTCTGTTGTGCGATGGAGGCCACCTGGAAATTAACAAAGCAACGTTAAAATGAATCACCTCAAAACCACAAAATATTTATTCATCTATTTTTCCTCCATTTCAACACACTTGCTGGTAAATTTGCTGTTATTGCTACAATTTTAATTTCTATTACCTCACTAAAATATAGTATTAAATTTTACTTTCCGTTTTTTAATTCAACAAAAACTTTCTATAAAAAAAATTATATAAAACATTTTATAAAATTGTTTATTTACATCAACAAATCCCTTATAGTCTAAAAACAAGAGTGCCTATTCGGTTTATTACGTTTTTAATATTAGGCTGTTTGGCAACCTAGTCAGTGCCTCTGCCTCTAAAATGGCGGCTTCCGGTTAATACAAAGAAAAACGATTGTGTATACTTTAAAAAATTTACTTTATATACCGTGCTATGCATTAAGCGAAATCCAATTTTAAACATTCCTAATATATTAAGTTATTTTTCAAGAACCTGACATTTTGTACATGTAAAATAGGCAGATCATAAAAAAAAAAACAAAAAACCTTAAGAACAACAAAATTTGAAAAAAATTGATCTTAAAAAAAGGTGTGTGTCTTTGTCAGGTTAGAGTTTTTCTTTGGCGTAAAAGATAAAATCTGTTCAAAAATTTTTCTTTCGCCTTATCTACGTTTGTAGAAAAAAAAAAAAAAGCCACGAGCGTACCAACATGCGCGACTAATATCGAGGTTCAATTTCTATTTTGTTGGTAGCTTTTTTTTCGAGACTTAATGAGCGGTTAAGCAGACAGCTTCATACTGTTAATTTTGTGTCACAAAAATTAAAATTTCACTCTCATCATTTTTTCATAACGCGCCTAAAGAAGTATAACTTAAAAAAAAAACAATTTTTATATGGACGATTAATCTTGAATTTAGCTCATTTTGAAATGTAACTACACATATAATACACTTGGGAAATTTTTATTGAACCACAAAGAGACAGACCATTCGCTGAGATCTTATCTTGCATTCCCTTCTTTTTTATACTATCGAATTTAAAAGAGAAATCTAGGTACTAATTAATATAGTAATTATAGCTGTGCCCGCGGCTTCGTCCCCGCGGGAATCTTATGTAAAAAACAGCAATGAATAAAGTCATCCGAATGTGGGCTTAATACACAATTTACTTGTCTACTTTTCTGTCGTACTAACGTCGAGTCATCATTAAAATTACAATAACTTTTGATGGTGTGGACCGATTTTAATGAAACAGAGACTAAGTTATCCTCGACGAAATGCTTTATGATTTTTATTTATAAGGTTTTATTATGAATTCAGTAAGGTTTTATTATGAATTCAGTACTTTAGTAGTGACGCGTGTTCATACAAACAGACAGACAGACAGACATTTCTAAAAATGATTTAAATGTATTCCATGCTTAGACAAGTGCAACAATTTTTTCCACGAAAACCGAAAAAGTACAGACACGTCACATTTATATTCATACTAGCGGGCCCGGCTGACGTTGTCCCGCCCTGATTACCCCCCCCGCAGCCCCCCTTGTGGGTGGAATTTCGTAAAATCCGTTCTTAGCTGACCTCTACTCGGCGAAAGGAATATTCCTACCATATTTCAAGTCGCTACACCTTATGGTTCCAGAGATATCGTGATGAGTCAATATATAGGTGGGAATCTCTTATCTTAATATATATATTTCTTGTGTGCGTGTGTATGTGACTGAACTCCTCCTAAACGACTGGACCGATTTTGATGAAATTTTTTGTGTGTGTTCGTGGAGATTCGAGAATGGTTTAGATTCACAATTGGACCCGGCAGGTGGCGCTGCGATCAACTTTTAGGATTTTTTTTGTTTTCAAGGCAGGACAACGTCCGCCCGGTCCGCTAGTATATATATAGATTATATGTATAGATTAATAAAAATGAAGTGAAACTCACCGAGTAACATAAATATAATCCAGCAGCATTGACACCACTCTGAAGAGGTGTTCAGTTATGCGATATTGTATAATAAATCGTTACACCGTGTACATTAACTATAGTATTATATCATAATATTATAAACGTATTATTTATACTGTGAACAATGACGTAAACGAGCGCTCGATCTCTCACACAAACAAACAAACGGACAGACAGACAGGCAGACACACATACACATCGGCGGACACATAATATACTAAAATACCTCCCTAAAACGTAAGTTTAAATGCTTTTCATAATATTAGGAGAATAATTCTAATATAATATATACATATATAAATAAATACGGTGCTCGCTGTCAACGGCTTTTGCCTTGTGGTAATAAAAAAAACAAACGGGGAACAGTCTTGTCGCACCGAAGTCATATACGTTAAATTAAAAAAAAAACAAAATGCTATTTATTTATCGATAGTAAAAATAAAAATCGAGAAATTTTTATCGAAAAAAGGACACAAATCGAAGGAAGCGAAATATGTTATTTCATAGTATCGATTACAACATCGATTAAGTTACGAGTTTCATCGATTATTTATCGATAAAAGGAAACGATCATTTATCGAGCCCCGGTTGACTGTTATTCGATATATATTTATATATAATTACATATACGTTTTATAGAATGAAAAGAAGCATCTACTTATATATCAGACACCGCGATATTTATATTTACGCGCGCGATTTTAATGTCGCAAGTCGAGAATGACTCTTAGTATATATAATAATTAACAATTTTTTAACATCCTTATAACACGATACATCTTTGTAATTAATCCTTAAACTGACGACGAGCGGTTTTTCAATCGAGTCAAAAATTATCGATACGCGGGATGATATTATCGACTTTTGTATGTTATTTCACGTGTTAATATGATAAAATTGTCGTTAGTAATTAAACAAACAGCGATCGGTTTTAATCGAGTCAAATATTATCGATATGCGGGATGAATTTA
Source organism: Antheraea yamamai (assembly GCA_036509395.1). NCBI lineage: Eukaryota > Metazoa > Arthropoda > Insecta > Lepidoptera > Saturniidae > Antheraea > Antheraea yamamai. The sequence continues at coordinate 13,188,177 of AP028450.1, forward strand.
TCGACTTTTGTTTTGTATTTGTTTTCGACGTGTATATAAGATAGAACCGTCGGAATTTTTTTATATGAATTCCTATATGCTAAGGGTCGATTCGCGAGTATGGGTTGTGGGTACGACTAGTAAACGCGCGCGGGATGTCTCGCGTTGCGGTGTAGCGTGTAGGGAGGAGAGTGCAAATGGTTAATTAGTTCCAGATGCGCAGGAACGAATCCCAGGAGCCGGTGGCGACCGCCATTCCGTTCTCGGTGACGCCGAGGCACGACACGCGGTTGTCGTGACCGGCCAGGATACCTGCAACAATATATTTCTCATATGAAACAAATACTACATGATTAAACATCGAACATATAGACGAAATATCTAGCCATATCCCGCGGTACAACGGAATACATTTATTCCACTCTAAGTCACTCTAGAAACTGCTGTAACAATTAGTCCTGATAAGTTTCTGTAACCACTCACAATTGTAACCACTCGTAAAAATGGATTGAGATACGCTCTTTAAGGCCGGCAACACGCAGCAGTGATACCCTTGGCGTTGGGAGCTGGCCATATGCGTAGATAAACTATATACCATCAAATGGGTCGCGTATGTCTAATTGGTGCCCTTTAAGCTCTTCAAAAAGTGACTGAGACACGCTCTTTGATGCCTGTAATGCAACAGTAATGACAATTATTTACCATCAGATGGGCTATCAGCATGTTTGCTGCCTTTTGAACTTGTCAAAAAAGAAGTTAAACACGTTTTCAAGTTGACAATGCAACAGTAATACCCTTGATGTTGGAATTGTCCATAGATTATTGTAACTATATACCATTTAGTGAGCCGGGTCTGCTTATTTGCTACCCTTGCGCTCTTCAAAAAGGGACTGATATACGCTCTTTAGCATTGATGACGATAACAGTGATACTGTTACTATCAGATGGGTTGTTTGCTGCCTTTTGGTATAAAGAACAGTTGTCCATGGACCACGATGATTATTTATCATTAGATGAACTCTTAGCATGGTTTTGGGTTCCTCCCACAATAGCCATCAAAACACGCTCTTTGAGACCGATAACGGAACAGTGATACAAACTGGTGTTGAAGTATTTTAGTGACTATTTACCTATTTACTGAGACTATTACTGAGTCACATTCTTTGATACGGACAATGCAAAATTAATACCATCCGTATTCAAGTCTCTTATGTCGGACGATGACCATTTATCATCAGCACGTTTACTGTCCTTTGAGCTCTTCAAAAAGGGACTGATATACGCTCTTTAAGACCGATGACGGTAACAATGATACCGTTGCCATCAGATACGACTGTTTACCGCAATTTGGTATAAAGAACAGTTGTTCATTGATGTCTATGGTTATTTACCATTGGAAGGCACCTCAGCATGTTTTTGCAACAGTGATACACCTGGTCGGAGTTGGAGTTTTTTAGTGACTATTTACCATCAGGTGATCTATGTCTGCCTGTTTGCTACCACTTGAGCTGTTGAAAAGTGGACTGAAGTATACTCTTTACAGTGATAACGTCATCATGAGACGGGTGGTCTGTTTGTCTATTAGCTGCCGTTTGTCAATAAAAAAAACGGAAAACACATATGTACCGGCGCGTTCGCTCTTCATCGAGTCCCACACGTTGCAGTTGAAGTCGTCGTAGCCGGCGAGCAGCAGCCGCCCCGACTTGGAGAACGCCACCGACGTGATCCCGCAGATGATGTTGTCGTGCGAGTACATGGCGAGCTCCTGGTCCGCGCGGATGTCGAACATGCGGCAGGTCGCGTCGTCGGAGCCGGTCGCGAACGCGTAGCCCGACGGGAAGAACGTGACCGCGTTGATGTCGCTCTCGTGCCCGGGGAAGGTCTGCTTACACTGGCAGTCGCGTATGTCCCAGAGCTTCGCGGACGCGTCGCAAGCGCCCGACACGAACGTACGCTGGTCGGGCGCGAGCGACAGGGACATCACGTCGCCCGTGTGACCCGTGAACTGACCGCACTGCTGCCCGGTCTCGATGTCCCACAGCGCACTGTCGGAAAGACAAACAATTGTGTCTCGCTATATTTCAAAACTAGCGGGCCCCGCAGACGTTGTCCCACTCTGTTATAAAAAAAATCATTGACAAATTATATACCAAAACGTTCCTCATGAATCACTTTATCCACTGGTGAGAACCGCATAAAAATCCGTTCAGTAGTTTTTGAGTTTATCGCGAACAGACAGACATACAGACGCGGTAGGGGACTTTGTTTTATACTATGTAATGATGATAAGCGAAATCCTATTTTAACCGTTCTTTATTTTGTATGTTAGGTTTCATCATCTTCAAATTTTCTACATGTATAAAATACGAAGATAATAAAAAAAAAAGAAAAACCTTATGAACAGTGAAATATTTGAACTTCATTCTCGTTGTAAAACATTAAAAATATAAAAAAAATTAAACATGTCACATGAAGGGTTAAAATTGGATTTGGCTCATTTTGAAATAAAAATAATCAAAAGTACAATCTTCGTGACGACAGACGAGACAATCACACCTTTAATTCGAAAAAAGTAGTAACTTAAAAAATTAATTTTGTGGGAGAATGCATTTAAAGGTTGACTTTCCTTGTTTACAAGTTCCATTTCAGTCTATTTCATTACATAGTATAAAACAAAGTCCCCTACCGCGTCTGTCTGTCTCTCTGTTCGCAATAAACTCAAAAACTACTGAACGGATCTTCATGCGGTTTTCACCAGTGGACATAGTGATTCATGAGGAAGGTTTTCGTATACAATTTATCAAGAATTTTTTCAAAATCAGGGTGAAACAACGTCTGCCGGGCCCGCTAGTTAAAAATAAACAAAACACTATGAGTCTATTCTAAACGTAGAGATAAGTTGTGTATATAATGAAATAAAATACAACTAAATAAATGAATATCAATCTGACAACATTTTTAAAGATATCCCTACTGTCCTCTGTCCCACGAATTTTTTTTCCCTATGTGATTTTTTAACATTTTTTTTATAAAAGCCTTTTGTCCTGACAATTACACATAACAATTAACCAAACAGGTGCAGCCGTTCTAAGCTCACCAAATACATTCGGTAATTAATTTTTGAAATGAAAACTTCTATAGGCGCGTTGAGCACTTTTTTGGGTAAACAAAAATCATGGAACTCGCGTCATCGTGACCTAATGCTTTTCATGAGGTATATGTTTCTCTAGCGGACCTGGCGGACGTTGTCCTGCCTTGATAATAAAAAATATAAATCCCAAAAGTCAACCGCAGCGCCACCTACCGGGTCCAATTGTGAATCTAAACCATTCTCGGATCCACTGGAACACGCACAAAAAATTTCATCAAAATCGGTCCAGTCGTTTAGGAGGAGTTCAGTCACATACACACGCACACAAGAAATATATATATTAAGATATATGTACATAAGTATACCTCCGCGCGTTTATTACTATACATTATATATATAAAGTTGTTCGGAGTGCCAATAGATGTGATAGAGAGACTAATGATAACTAATTATCACACTACAATTAATTGAGAAATTCAAAAGAGAACACAGTTTAAATTCCATTGTTTTGAGTTTTCACGTCTCTCGGCAGTCCTTATGACTGACTCGACTTTTTTATATATATATATATTACTGGTTGAAAGGATTCCTCACCAAGTCATGTCACCGGAGCTGGTGAGGATCTGGTTGTCGTCGAGGAACCGGCAGCAGGACAGGTAGCCCGAGTGTCCGGGCAGCTCACGGGACACGCGCACGTTACCTTCACGGGTTTTCAAGCTGCAATCAAACAACACAAAACATATTAGAGACGATAAAGAATTTTTTTTAGCCGGATCGTGGAATGTCTTGTAGTGGATTTTATATTTTATTCATAATCTTGTGTTATTAGAGTCTATATTTTGTAATATTTGTGGCATTTAACGTAATATAGTTCAGTTATTGTGGACAAGTGAAGTGAATGTGGTGAGCAATACGACGGGAGCATGGATTTATGAGGCGGTAGAGGCACGCTGAAGCTATTACTGGTTTCAGCATGAATGGTCGCCCGCGGTACTACCACCCTTCGCAGGAAACCGACGTGAAGTAACAGTGCTTGCATTTTTGCGTTTTGTCCGTTCAGTGAGAGCGCTGGATAACCACCTCCCCTCCCCCCTTCCCCAAACACAGGGTGGCAACGCACTTGCGACTCTTCTGGTATTGCAAGTGTCTATGGACGGTGGTGATCACTTAACATCAGGTGGCCCATATGTTCATTTGTCTCCTATGAAATATAAAAAAAAAATTCTGACTTCACACAAAAACTCCCTGAAAAGTTGTAACAGGGAATCCACAATCTTCTTAGAGCATTGAAATGGTCGAAAGAAACTTGTAATATCATTATCTACTCGACAATGGCAGTAATAATCTACTAGAACAGGGCTTCTTAAACTATGGGTCGCGACCCCAAATTGGGTCGCGTAGCAAAATTCTGCGGTCGCGAGAGATTCCCAGCTATATATTGACTCATCACGATATCTCTGGAACCATAAGGCGTAGCGACTTGAAATATGGTAGGAATATTCCTTTCGCCGAGTAGAGGTCAGCTAAGAACGGATTTTACGAAATTCCACCCACAAGGGGGGTTGCGGGGGTGTAATCAGGGGCGGGACAACGTCAGCCGGGCCCGCTAGTATTTATATATACCATTTTATAATATCACTAGAGTTGGCGGAATACAGTGGACTTGCAGCGTCTAGACTTAAGAATTAAGACGGTCAGAATCCACTTTTATTTTTGAAACTATAATGAATACAATTTTAGAATTTTTTGTGCAATTTTTAATTTTAGATTTTTGTATGTTTCAAAACGAATTTTAAAACTATATATTTTCATATGTATATGTATATTCTTACCTAATAAATAAATCATCAAAAAATATTAATTTATTTTTCTTTTATATTTGTATGGGGTCGTCAATAAACTCGCAATCATAAATGGGGTCGTGAATGGCAAAAGTTTAAGAAGCCCTGTACTAGAAGATTGGTTGACAAAAATAAAATAAATAAAGGCAACACAAATATATGAGTCTGTGTCAGAGGTTGGGAATTCCTATGACATACAGGTAACAGGGGTATAAATTTTCCCCAACATGTCGGTTGACGTGGGATTTAAACACTAAGCTTTCCCTAAGGGAAATATCATCAAATAAACATAAACACGGTGCTAAGACATATTATTAATTACACTTTGCTACTAGCTTCAACTGTTGGATTCATTGAATGATAAACTGGATTGTGTAGAGAAAACGATTTATTTTCACACAATCACAACATACTCATATAATGTTTGCACAATTTGACAAGTTTCAGAAAAGGGAGCCAGTGTTGCCACTTATCTAACAACAATAATTTTTAATATTATATTGCCATATTTCAATATCACCATCAACATGTCACTATAACCTAGCACCAACCTATATGTTCCTTCAGCAATACCAAAGAGTGTTCAGCTACTTTCAGGGTTTATTATTTCACACTTTCATTATCATTTTACATTGGTATTTAAGAAGTGATCATTACAATTAAAGACCAATAGACAAAGGGGCAGTATTAAAATTATGTCATCACGAATATTCAGTCAAAAATGAATGGTAAACGAAAATGCTTAAATAGTAAGATAAAAAATACCACTCAGAATATAGTAATTACAGGATATTCAGTTGAGAAAATAAAGTGCCAAGTAGATAATCATAAGTAATCCAGTATCGTTAACATTGGTTGTCAACTAACAGCCAATAGTAATTTAGTATAGGTCTATAGTACAGTATTAAACGTTAGTTGATTAGTAAATTCGCGTTAATTAAATATTCACACTGAATGTTGGCATGTTGAAATAAAATCCAAAGCCGGAGGAATCTGTTAAGTTTTAGCCCAGTATATTTTTTCTTTTCCTAAAAATGTATAATGTTATCATGTCTCTAAATAAACTCATTGTTATGCGTTTAAATAAAATATATATAACACTGAAATATAGGAGTTTTTGGCGGGCTCTCGGAATGTAATATAGTCGATTTTATTTTTATGCATAATCTTGTGTTTTTCGACTCTATATTTTATAATATTGGTATTATTTTACGTAACATATTTTAGTTATTGTGTTCAAGTATTAATTCTAAGATGCCACAAAAATTCTCTAGTAAGTTCTAGGGAGGAGGCCACCATCTTGTCTTATAATATAATAAACACTTGTAATATAATATAATTAAGAAGATTGGTTGCCAAAAAAAGGACTGTGAAAACCTTGACTGAAAGTGTTTCAATAGTAATCCGGTATTGCTAGAATTGGTTGTCAAATACCAGCCAATAGTAATTCAGTACGGGATATTAGTAGCCAGTCAATAGTACAAAAGGTTAGTTAATTAGTATGTTCACATGCAATATTCACAGTATATTGAATTGTAGAAAACTCACCTATAGATGGAGCAGATGTTATCGAGTCCTCCGCAGGCGACATACGATCCGGACGGTGCGTACGCGCAGGTCATCACCCAGGACGAGCGCAACGGTATCGCGTGCACCTTGTTGGTCGTGTGGCTGTCCCACACGATCAGCTTGCCGTCCTGGCTTGCAGAGACCAGGTTCCTGTTGGCAATCGATATATATGAAGCTAATTAGGAAAATTTTACTTCAAACACGAGGTTTTGGCGGGTTTTTAGCCTGTCATATAAGGTTTTTACATTTTACTAACGGGTCTGGAGGACATTGTCCCGTCCTAATAATAATAAAAAAACCTTGACAAATTATACTATACCTAAACCTTCCTCATGAATCACATTCTCTACTGGTGAGAACCGTATGAAAACGCGTTCAGTCGTTTTTGAGTTTATCGCGAACAGACAGACAGACGTGGCAGTAGACTTTGTTTAATAATATATAGCGATTATAATAATCTTGCGATAATCTTGTGTTACTTGACTCTATATTTTGTAATATTGGTGGCATTTTACGTAATATATTTCGGTTATTGTGCAGAAGTGAATTGGATGGAAAATGATAATGATGATAAATTTTACCATGAATTCAATGATTCCACAAAAACTCTCTGGAAAGTACTGACAAGGAGCCACCATATTGTTACAACATTGAAATTATAACAAGAAACATGTAATATTATTACCTACTCGATAATGGGAATAATGATACGTGCACGATTGGTAGCCAAAAATATGACTTATACGTTATAGGTTTTTAACGATTGACCAAAATCTCATCTGGTTCTCAAGTGCAGCTGTCTAAACACACCATTAAATCTGTAGATATAATATTTTCATGCTATCTGTTTGGCTATAATTCAACTGACTATTCCAATAAATAATATTAAATGTGAGCATGACTGGTCGAAAATAAAAAAATAATATATTCTCAAACTAAATCTGAATTGGCATTACATTATTTTCCTGGACATCAATAGTGACATATGTATCAATTAAAATGTAACATTCATACCGTCTGTACAAAGTGCATATTAGCATGTACGTTAGGTAACAATAAAAGTTTGAGTCACTCGAGCTACTTAAAAGGCAAGCATTTTTATTGTTACACCTTATGCTTAGGGTAGATGGCCAACGTCCAGCTTATGTTGGTTGACCTTTTAAAACTTCACCTATTATACATTTGTTTTCATCCTGCTAATCGATTGAGTACCAAGACCTAAAATCCTGATACTTTGGATTGTTTTATACATTGTCTTTATTGAACATTTAAATTTAACTAAAGAAGTTGACACTTACAAAATACACACTTATAAATGAGAGTCTTCATTGGTCAAGTGTATACAAGGAAAATGACACTTAAAAATGCGCATAATTTCAATTTCACACCACTTTATAAAGTATTTAACTTTGGTTCTGTTTTAATAAGGCACATAATAACTACATTTAACAGAAATTTGAAGATGGAAAATTTAAGTACAAACTGTGAGTGAAGGAAATGATTGATAATAATACCGTCAGTTTAATAGACTAATAATTAAAAAAAACATCTCATTTAATTGTTTTATAGCATAAGCTTTAAACCAGCTTATTGATAAGTTATTTCAGGACTACAAAAGTAACTTTGTTTGATCGCTTGATGAATTTGTGTAGTCATGTAATATCTTGGCATAAAACTTTTTGCGAGATGTCCCCGCAATGAGAAGCGCGTGAGTATTCAATTGCAAGTTCAGCCCTAAACCAGCTGGGTTAACAATTACAATGGTAACAATTATATTACAGATGGGAAGCTTAATTAGTGTAATTATGCACTTTTTAATATATTTTACTTAGAGTCACTGCCCGTGTTTATGCCATACATACCTTAGCGAGATGTCCTCGTAATGTACAGCGCGTGTGGATTCTATTGCAAGTTAAAATCTAAGCCAGGTGAATAATCACTCGTTTGATGATTACAAAGGGAAATTGATACTACAGATAGCCAGGATGAATTTGTGTGGTCATATAGTTTTATAATATATTTTTTACAGTGTCTATGCCCCAGTGCATTGCATAAATCTTGGCGAGATATCCCCGCAGTGAGCAGTGCATGTGCATTCTATTGTCATTTAAGCAAAAGTAAGATAATATTAGAGATAGCGGAATTGATTTGTGTAGTCATGTTTCTTCCCAGTGAATGTCATAAATCTAAGCGAAATATCCCCGCAATGAGTAGTACATCAGTATTCTAGCGAGTTAAACCCTATACCATTTTAATAGTTCGTCGTTTAATAACTACAAAGCGAACATGATATTACAGATCACAGGATATATTTGTGTAGTTGTGTTTTTTTTTTATTTACCTAGAGTCGCTACCCCAGTGCATAGCATAAATCTTAGCGAGATGTCCCCGAAGCGTGCGGCGCGTGCGCATCTGAATGCGTCCGATCGGTTCCAAGCTTCCGGTCGAAGTCGCGAGCGACGTGTCGCAGGCCGCCTTCCGTGCATCCTAAATTAGAGGAAACATCATTTTTTACTCCACTTATAACACAATCACTGTCGTTGACTGTATATAAAATACAGAACACATTATCCGTGTAATAATCCTTTACTGTAAATCTATATGATTTAATATTTGTCGATTATTATACAAACACCGAGGCCATAACAAACGGTTTCAAGAGGGAAAAAGATAAAATCATTAATTATATAACCTGAGGATGTTTGTGATTTAAATTGAAATACAAAATCACAACTAAGATATCTCGTTTTGACCATATTAATAGTAACTTACTTACTTGACTATTAAAGCTAGTAAGAATTTAAACACAGTTTATCTTATACAGAGTCGTCTTCCGTGAAAGAAGCACCGTATACTCATCACATTCATTTCTTCAACAAGCAACATTTCAAATTTAGGTAGGTGTAGTGTACTCACTCTGATAGCATTTTTGAGGGTCTCCGCCTCCTGGCGCAGGCTTTCCAATTCGTTCATGGCTCCCGTCGCGTTACCGAAAACAAGTCACGTATACCACCAACCGCTCGACAAGAGCTGCGCCGCGCCGCCTCCCTCAACACACTGACCTGCGCGCAAACAATGTTATTTAATTCTTCAATTTCACTTCAGGTTATCTCTCCCTAAGCACCTATCTACAAATGTGTAAAGATATTTTTTAAGAGTTATATCGTTTAATTAACTGATGTCTGCGACTTCGTTCTAACGAAAATAGTTATTTTATTTCTTGACACTTAATTGAGTAGTCTTTTATTTTTTTATTGTAACATTTTCATTAACACTGAAGGTATATAACGCTTTCACCGCGACTTTACGACACCTGTTCAATTTTATATTAATTCTGGAATTTAAACCCGGGACAGTCCAAAACCACAACGGTGTTATTAAAAAAAAGTTAAATACGTATTGAATACTTGCTTTAAAAAGGTCTCGCATTAAATGCACCGCGGTCGCTGAATGTTCGCCATCTTGCTCTTTTGTCTCGCTTTGGTTGTGTTAGGTTAGACTTGCGAAAAAGGATAACGCGAACTTGCCTCATTTAATACGAAACCTTTTTAAAGCAAGTATTCAATACATAGTTAACTTTTTTTGTAATAACACCGTAAAGGTTTAAGCTCCATACAAACGAATGCAGACCTCTTGAGGCACAGGTCAACAGACTATTGGCAGCAAAAGTTTGAAAAAAAAATTGAAAAACTTGACAACAATAACAAATTATGTAATGTAAAATTATAATTCTAAAAAATTAGCTAGATATTTAAAACATGTTCCGCCATTTTGAGATCTGGGTTTTAAAAACCCAGCCGAGGGTTTAACCTACCAGGTACACTCATTCATAATGTTCGAAGTTCGACCGTCAGTTCAAAAACGTTTCTTGTACCACGTCACGTTCGTTAGTGACAAATGCCACACTATACTGCTATATCACGTTTAACTTGTTATAGTTTACAAACATTGCATTCTACAAGAAACATGTTGGATTTGTCTTTCCCATTTAATGTTTTAAATTACCATATTACGGGTTAAATTTTATCGGGACAGGCAAGTATCTCAGTAGCAGTATATATTATAACGTATTATTCACGTTAAGGAGTTGGCAAACTAGTATATTTAGTCACTGATAAAGTTAATATCAAAAGTACTTCATATTTTATCTGGGTAAGCAGTAGATTTTGTGAATAAACCAAATCCACAACCCTTTAATCTAGTATAAATAACACTGTGTATCGTAGACTTAGACGTATGAAACATATGCCTGATGATAGAATGAGAATAAAGTATACTACGTGTGAAGTAAAATGAAGACCACTATTGAAACCGTCATGGGGGCTTGAAAGGTTTGAAGAATTTAAAGAAAAGAGCAAAAATATTTATAAGGGTAAATCCTAGTTGTATACCATTTTATCACGCTTGCATCACTACTTTAGAATTAAAATAAATAGAAAGTCACGGCCTGAAACAATTTTACTAACATTAAATTTTATCAACTCTTATATTCTGGAATTATTAAAAAAAACATGACATGTTTTGTTTAGTTTGTATCGTCGGCAAACACAATTCATAACGTTAATCAAAACATAAATATTTTATAAGCCTGGGTTAAACATGGTCGTGTAGCGGTCCCTAGAGTCGTAGTTAGTAAGCACTGGACGAAGTTTATTAACAGTTTTATAATAATAAGCCACTAAAGGGCAAAGGTCATTTCCAAAACATGGGGTTAGGGTTCATTGAACATTGAATTATTTGTATATCCGAAACAAATTAATTAATTTCTGGTATATGTAGATACTTTCAGAATCATTTGCAGAACTATTTTATGACCGAAAAAATATTTATTCAAAAACACACAATATAACAAAGACTATGCATACACTAGATGTTTCATGTTCATGTTTTGAAACTAAAATTATTGTCATAATATGGAACAACTCGATCAAAATGAAGGAAATGGACAATATAAAGCGGAAGCTCTCAAGAGGAAAAAGAAACCCGATTTTTAACTTTCTTCATTGGTGTTCTGCTCCTATTGTTCTCCTATAACCTTCCTGGATAAATGAGCTATATAATACTGAAAGATTTTTTACAAATCGGATCAGTAGTTCCTGCGATTACCCCCTACAACGTCACAAACTTCACCTCTTTATAATATTAAGTATAGTAAGTAGTATAGATAATAATGTATAACGAAATCAATACATGGATTAGTTATTATAATAAAATTGAAATAGTTTAAACAAAATGATGCACAAAGTGTATTTGCCTTTTAAACAATTTACTATTTTTATATCGCAATTCTAGCTTATCGATGTAAGTTTTGAAGTTTTGACATTTGCAACAACACATGCGGCTATTTCACTCCTTATTTGCGGCTCTTCCTCAAAGTATTTTACTCAAAGTATTCCTCAAAGTAGTACAACAGACAGAGAATATTATCTAATAAGTTGCCTTGCAAACGTAAGCGTAACGAAAAGAACCACATTATTATAAAAGGCAAGAATAGCACGGCTCGTCGCTCCCAACAAAGGCATATTGAACTAAGGCAAGCTCGAGATACTTATAAACCCAATTATTTCGGTAAAAATATAGTCACAACAGCAAAGATTAAGTTAAAAAACGGCTCTTTTGGACGACAATTTTGCCGACCACTAATCTAGACCATAAAATCAGCTTATATAAAGAGGAATACTTTTTTATAGACTTCATACACCGGTATGAGAGTGTAACCAAACATTGATTGAAAAAATTTAGTGATAAATTGTAAATTTCGAATAGTAAATTACTTCAACCGGTCACAAATACGCTCGTATACATATGAGAGAAATCCTATTTTTGGTATGTTCTCATGACCTCTCGTTTAACGTCTACTTTTGTCGCTGTGCATAACAGTACTGAAGTCTTGAACATAAATTATTTGGTGTTTGTGATACACAAAAAAACACACACACGACACGTCACGTCCGCCAACTGTTTTTTCTACGTCATACGATAATATTTACACGGCTCCAAAATCCTTCAACACTAATCATTCCGTAGTTTTTCGAAAACGTAAGAGACTTTTATACGACTGAAATTAAAACCCGTCAGCGTGACTCGTTTATACAGTTATATAATGATTTATGTTGAATCTGGACCACGCAGTAATTAAAACAAAATTGAGTTTCTGAAATTAGAGACTTTATTTTATTAATCTGACAGGTCTGAATAATATGATTGGAAATATTATAAATAAACTTCAACTGAAATTAAAGAAACGACATTTAATGTAATTAATCACGATGTCGATTCTACATTTAAAAAAATAAACCGCCTTCGATGTGAAAGACAAATAAGGCACTAAAAAGCGAAAAATAACTGAATTATTAAATTAACCAAATTAAATAAAATATATTGATATTCGCGCTACCTAATAATATATTTGAAGTCAATGCCAACCTAAAGTCATATCATCTACATACAAAGTTTTGGTCCACTCTCGTGTCCCAAAATGTACATCTGTATAGTATACGGGTCATTCCATGTCAAATCGACAAATTTTTTACCTGACCCCCTTTGATTTCGCTGAAAATTTTCTATCTTTTTCTACCCCCCGAAAGTTATTTTTCAGAATTTTTTCAAATTTTTATTCCCGACTCAAAAAAAGTTATGAATTTTTGAAAAAAACGTTTTTATTTTTAAATTGCAGACTTTTTAAAAATTGACGTTTGGGAATTTTTTTTTAAAATTTTTGTTTTTAAATGTAGTTTTCGAAAAAAAATATGAAAAAATTTTCCGAGTCCAGATATATGAAATATTTTAGTTTTTTTGAAAAAACGTAATTTTCTAAAGTGACTTTTTTTTTTTGCTCTAAAAATACTTCAACTAATTCTGCAATGATCCCGTTAATAAAAGATGTGACGACAGTGCTGTAATTTTTTTTTTGATTATAAAAAAACTTTTGTTGAATTTTTGCTGATTTTATATAACTTTGTTATGAAATTTTTTTTATTTCCTCGTGAAACCTCAAAAGTTGAAAAATAAAATTTTATTAAAATTTTATATTTTTTTTACTCTTATGGACGTTTTTTTTTTGGTACTGAAATATGACAACTTCAAAAATACAATGGGTTTAAAAGTTACCTCCAGTTGATACAATGTGATAATTTAAGAGCTATCGATTGTCGGTAAAAAAGATATCATCTACATTTCATTTAAATAATATGGAGGTTATGTTTTCAGAATAATTACATTGTCGTTGTGTTCATCATGTCACGTAGACTTACTATTGCTAAATAAAGTACCTATTATTTATCATAAAGTGCTGTTAATTTATATTTTGTTAATCTTTCGGCTTTCGAATGGGACAGAATGGTCCCGCGCGTTTTTTAAAAAAAAATTAAATCTCCCGCCATCGGCAAAGGCATTTAGTACGTATACCCTATATAGGCCTATGGGTGTATAAATCTGTGGTCACAATAATATATTTAATTATATGCAAATTATATATGGTTTTATCATATATTTAAAATTATTTTCATAAATAATTATGGCTAATTTAAATATATTTCATTTTTTCTTATGATCGATTAACAAATATTGTATAGCTAATAATTCTTTGTAGCAACATCACGTTACACATTGACAGTTTCCTAGGAGAATTAGGAGACGGTGAATTTATTTATGAGTATGAAAAGTCCTTTTTTTTTATTTTTTTGAAAAAAATAACAATTTCTTGGACGATAATCACTTGAAATTCTCCAATAAAATTTTATTTTTCAACTTTTCTATTTTATTTCTATTTTTATTTCTATTTTATAGGTTTCACGAGGAAATAAAAAAAAATTCATAACAAAGTTATATAAAATCAGCAAAAATTCAACAAAAGTTTTTTTATAATCAAGAAAAAAAATTAGAAGCGACTGTCGTCACATCTTTTGATTAACGGGGATCATTGCAGAATTAGTTGAAGTATTTTTAGAGCAAAAAAAATAAATAAATAAAAACGGTCGGACTTTGACAAAATTACGGTTTTTACAAAAAAATTAAAATATTTCATATATCTGGGACTCGGAAAATTTTTTCATATTTTTTTTCGAAAACTACATTTAAAAACAAAAATTTTGAAAAAAAAAAGTTCCCAAACGGTCAATTTTTGAAAAAGTTCTGGCAATTTAAAAATAAAAGAGCGGTTTTTTTCAAAAATTCATAACTTTTTTTGAGTCGGGAAAAAAAATTCTGAAAAATAACTTTCGGGGGGTAGAAAAGATAGAAAATTTTCAGCGAAATCAAAGGGGGTCAGGTAAAAAATTTGTCGATTTGACATGGAATGACCAATACATATTTTATTACCTGCAACAAATTTGAACTGTAGGTTGGCATAGACTTCAAATATATTATTAGGTAGTGCGAATATCAATATTTTTTATTTAATTTGGTTAATTTAATAATTCAGTTATTTTTCGATTTTTAGTGCCTTATTTGTCTTTCACATCGAAGGCGGTTTATTTTTTTGGGAAAAAAAATATTTCTCCATTTTTAGTGTCCATAAATATATCTGGTTTCTAATGGGTATAATAAATCGGTTCCAATTTCACGAAAATACATAGATACGAAGTGAGTGAAAATCAAATAAACAATATTTGACCCCCTTGGGGGTTGAATATTTTCTTCAAATTTATATGGGACCACCTCTGAATATAACCAATTCAAATAAAACAAGAATCATTAAAATCGGTTCATAATTGACGGAGATATCGATTAACATACATAAAAAAAAAACGTACAATCGAACGTAGTAACCTCCTCCTTTTTCGAAGTCGGTTAAAAAAGAAAGATTACGTTACAAAATTAATTGCTTTTCTTTTTCTTGTTTTGGCTCCGCGGAAGCACTTGCCAGTGTCAATGTTTTGTTTCAATGGAGATTACAACATAATTTACACAATAAGTGTCGTGTGAATAATTTCAATGTTCCAACAAGAGGGTGGCCCTCTTGTTAGAACTTTCCAGGGAATGTCTGTGGCATCACAGAATTCATGGTCCGCGGTATTATTTTTCATTCACTTCGCTTATCCACAATAACCGAACTGTATTACGTAAAACACTACCAATTGTACATAATATAGAGTCAAATAACACAAGATTATAGATAAAATATAAAATCCACTACATGATAGACCAAAATCCCGCTAAAAACTCTAAATTGCTTTTTCTGATAACTGACAGCTTTACATCCATAGGTTGTGGATTTACCACAGATTACAACAAATAATCAACAAATAGTTATCAAGTGCCGTTTATTTTTAAAAAACGCTATTAGACCACATGAAAGATCGAAACAGTTATATACGCTTTATTAACATAAAACATGGTAATAATTATATTTCTTTAATCTCAAAATATAAAAGTAGAACTCTCTCCGTGACAAAGCAAGACAATTAATAGATTACTTTTACTTACTGGCTGTATAGCAAGTAATTTTTTTCCTAATGTATTCAAGCACTGTTACGGGTCGTCCGATAATTACGTGAGACGTTTTTGCGGATTTTTTGACATTCCTGCCCCCCTGGTAAGGTGGCGTGAGATTTGTCTCGGCCAATCTGCCCCAACCCGAAATCTGACACGAGATCGTTCAAACTTGATATTTTGAGAGTAGATGCGTTGGATTTATTTAAAAAAACACAATTAGCTTTATTATTTTTATTTCTACTTTAACTCTTTATTTATTATTACGTTTAGTTATAATCATTATTACATTACATTTCGAAATATCAATACTACACAACTTTACATCTATTAATGGATTTTAATATATAAGAAGAATTGTGTCAGATTTCGGCATATTCTAGGCTCGAAACATGTTATACCTTAAATTGATTTTCTCAAATTTTTACACTACTTTTTGCACGAAATAAATTACGTGATATTTGCCGAAAAACCTTCCCACGTGAGATTAGGCTTAAATTCAGCGGGTAAAGTGCTAAATATAAAACTTAATTAAAGTAAATGTCGTAAGTTTTATGATGTTCGGTAATCCGTCAAACGGCGTTGGAGGTTATCGATCTTTGGATATAGCAACATCCATTTATCTTAGATATTATAATAGTTTATTACCTATAAAATGGTCGACACACACACGAGTACTGGTTACGTACAAAAGCTTATTATTTATTTCAAAGAAATCTACAGCTCTACTGTTCGCGACAATTTAGAGTGATTTGTGTTAGATAGTAGTGTATATTAATCGTGTGTAGTGTTTTGTCTTAAATAGTTCATAGATTTTATATTATATTTCGATAGTAAAATATAAATGTACTAATAAGTGAGATTTATATATAGAATAATGTAATTGTTTAAAATAATGTTTCTACCTGTAAGTATAATTGTAAGTAGTTTATGAAATAAATAGAAAGCAAAGGGAACTCATCGCGCCCCCGCCCCGCCCTGTGTAGTAGGGTAGCCGAACCCTGACGCTGTGCGCGTGGCTACTAAGAGTACTAAGTGCTCTGATTGGCGGAGCACTGCCAGCGTCGGGCGTGCAAACCCGGACCCGTATAGGCAAGGCCCGGAGCATTGACAATTCAGGCGCGGGCGGCATACAGAACAGTCGTCGTTAATAATAGATAGTAACCGCGTAATAGAGTAATCGAATAGTCATCGTTAGTATTCGAATAGATAGCTGTTGTGATCGAGTCACCATACGAACACATAGTTACGTAGCGATAAGGAGCGCCTTTCGCTTCGCTGCTCGCTAGTATACCGTCTTTTACTACGAAAAAATCTCATCGTTCTTCAAGTTCAACTTCGGAATCAGCAAGTCATCGGTATAGTTTGCGAGTCATTCGGAGGTGGCTTACATCTACATTAGGCTGGTCGTTAAAAATTAAATTTTTTGCGACGCCCCCTGAAAAGCTTCCTTTTGATGAAAAAACACTGGGAATTTTTTTTTCTTTTTTTTTTAAAACAAAAGAACACGTGCCTCTAGACGATCTAAGTTAATTTTTGGGTATAATCATTTTTTCTCTGAAAGTATCTTATTAAATTTGAAATAAATATTATTTTAGATTTGAAAATAGTTAACAATGAAACTCCTTCATTTTTGGGCTTTTTATACTTCTGTGAGCAGTCAGGTATGAATTATTTTCTTAAAAAAATATCAGATGCGCATGCGCTGGACGTCGTTTAATATACCAAACAACTGGGAAAATTTTTGAATTTAGATTTTTGTTTATTGTTAATTTGATCAAATATTGTTATTTTTATTGATTTGAGTTCTATAATTTTTTATATTTCGAATAAAATTGTATTTTTCCTGAAAAATTCTCAAAAAAATGATTATACCCAAAAATTAACTTAGATCGTCTAGAGGCACGTGTTCTTTTGAATTAAAAAAAAAAAAAAAAAATTCCCAGTGTTTTTTCATCAAAAGGAAGCTTTTCAGGGGGCGTCGCAAAAAATTTAATTTTTAACGACCAGCCTAATCTACATTCTTAAAAAATAAATACCATACCAATTACCAAAAATTATTTGATTATATAAATACATTTATTTTTATATGGCTAACTTAAACTTTTATATATAACGTAAAATATCAATTATTTAATAAATCAGTAAGTTCCATATTAAGTGAAAAAAATTAGAATAAAAACATTTACTATTAAAAAACAACTACTATTATATATACATATCAAAATCAAAATATCCTTTACTCAATTAAGGCCCTGAAAAGGCGCTTATGAACGTCGATATCTCTCTGGTATAAAACACAAAGTATACGTATAACAATTCTGCTACCGTCGGTACCAAAAACAAATGATATATCATGTGTATGGCTGCAAATGTGTATGTGAGAATGAATATGCGTATTTAGCAACAAAATGTCGGATAGTAGTTTCTGTAAGACGTCAATAACTTTACAGTTACAGAGAAGTTGTAACAGTTCTACGTAGTGGCAAGTTCTACGTAGTGCCACAGCGAAGTGACGGCAGATCGTTTATAACACGCACAAGTTGTTGAAATGCAGACTGTATGTATAAATTATATATCGACAAACACATGTATAAACAATATTGTAAATGCGAATGTGAGTTTGTTTATTTTATTCTTTGTCATGCTTCATTTCTTTGTCAATTTTTTTAATTGTAGCCTTTGCCAGTGACTGCACTATGCCTGATGGTAAGCGCAGTACAATCGAAAAACAACGGCGACCATTGAGAGACAAGCCATCCCTCGCCTGTCGGAGCTGTGATGCCGGTCTGCGTAAATGTCTCTACGCGTTACGTTTGAAGGACCCCATGTTATAGGAAGGAGGGAACACATTGTCTCAGTTACCCAACAAAGTTTCATGAGACTTTGCACACAAGTTATAAGAGCTTACGCTGAAAAGGACCGAGTATACTTTATGCCGCGGAAAAAAGCTAGATTTTTATGCAACTAATTTATAGGTTTTAACATTTGACCATAATCTCACCCAACTAATGTTAAATGACGATGTGGTCGTTTTCTTTTTCGAACTGACTACGCTATTGACCTAACTAGGTCTTAACAGCTTCACCGGACTACAAAAGTATTAACGGTGTGGTCTAACATGGTATTGTATTCCATTGACCTATTACTATTTTTAATTTTTTTTTTTTCGAACAGACTGCGTTATTGACCTCGCGAGGTCTTAACAGCTTCACCAGACTACTAAGGCGAGCGCTTAAGGCACTCAGTCGATTTTATTTGACAACTAGCTCAAGGGTGCACGGTACACCTCGGCTTGGGCTGTTACCTGATACATGCAATTCGCGACCTATCTGAGCTAAGCTAAGCTAAGCTAACTATTCATACATATATGAGTTGTTGAAACATATATGTGTACCAAGCATACAAACCTCAAACAACTCTTATATATATTTCGTATCGGATAATTTATAAATTAAAAGTTTATCTCACGCACAGCTAAGCGAGCGCGTATCAGCTGGTGCTGTAATAAAATGGATAACAAAAACAGGATATCGTAAAGACACATGATAGAAGGGAAACTTTCGAAAGACAGGGAAATATTTAAATTTAAAAAAAAATACACCATAAAGCAGACTTTACGAGGTGTATCCAGACGGTCATACCCATTCAAGTAGAGACCGCGCACGATGCTGCTTAACTTCGCGATCGGAGGAGAACCGGTGTTTACAACACTCTACCCGACACAGAGTTTACCCGCCACCAATTTTCATCACATAAAAAGGTTGCCTATCAGAATAAATAAAAAAAATAATGTAAACCCTCTCATCAGCAATTTATCAAAAAAGCAGAAAGTCCGGAAGTTAAAAAAAATGTTTGCCTGTAAAGTCGGTTTACGGACAATAATTTAACGTGATAAGGTCATAAGAAAACATTGATGAAAAATTGCATAGTTTTATGAATTGAATTATTCTATACTAGCGGGCCCGACAGACATTGTCTTGCCCTGATTATAAAAGTCATTAATAAATTATATACAAAAACCTTCCCCATGAATCATTTTATCTACTGGTGAAAACCGCTTGAAAACCCGTTCAGTAGTTTTTGAGTTTATCGCGAACAGACAGACAGACAGACGCGGTAGGGGACTTTGTTTTATACTATGTAATGATATAGATAGATGCGTGACAAACGTTTACGCTGATCGCGCTTCTCTATCGCTTTTTCCGCGCTCTCGCTTGCATGCTCGGCTAAGGCGGAACGTGACAATGAGTCATGCTTTTCCGTGCGTGGAGCCGGCGTTCATCGATTTATAAGACGTTGTCACGTCAAAAAAAAAACGACACAACATAAGCTGGTGTTTATTATCTGTGGCGGTGTCTACGCTGACGTGTGGAGATTTCGTTGCATTTCGCAATAACCGCTCAGTGCGGCGAGAGATCATCGAGTATTTTTACGTGCCAAGAAAAATAAAAGCGAGCAACGGTAGAAAAGAGATATTTATATTTATCTCAAGTGCCCAATGATTTATTTATTATAATCGCGTCCTCTTTAGAGAGACGCTTTACGCTATCATAATCAAATATAATAACTATCACGGCATA
This sequence comes from Antheraea yamamai, assembly GCA_036509395.1. NCBI lineage: Eukaryota > Metazoa > Arthropoda > Insecta > Lepidoptera > Saturniidae > Antheraea > Antheraea yamamai. The sequence goes on from AP028450.1 coordinate 13,208,672, forward strand.
CCGTTTTTGGTGTAAGCACAATTTCGAGGTCAGTCAATAACCCTTACAAAATATAATCAAACCGATGATTACAGGAGTTTGTCAAATACCACAATATGAGAGTCTGTTGTCAGGCATTGTGGTGGTGTGTTCCGCCAAACCAAACGTTTTCTATAAATATGGAAGAATTATTAAACTAATAGTTATAGGAAAAGATACAGCATTCCCAATGAATTTTTTTTTCGCATAAAAACGTCACCACACCTACATATTAGGTCTTTACCTATGAAATTGCCGTTTTGTATGAAAAAAATTAAACGAATTTTTTTCATGTATTTTTTATTTATATTAATCGAAGTAATCACCCATGCAATCAATGCATCTTTGCTAATACAGTGGCAGTTTATTGATGCCCTTCTTAAAGAAATCAGCTGGACGGGAGGCAACAAATTCTTCAAAGGCATTTTGTACTGCCTCTCGGGTATTGAATTTTTTTCCCGCCAAGGAGTTATCCAAATTCTGGAAAAAGTAGTAGTCTGTAGGCGCAAGGTCTGGTGAGTAGGGCGGATGACGGAGAACTTCCAACCCCAGTTCTTGCAACTTCGAGACCGTCTGCTGTGGAGTATGAGGTCGCGCGTTGTCGTGCAGAAGCAGCGGAGACGAGCGATTGACCAATGCTGGTTGGAGATGTGCCAGTTTCTCCATCATTGTGTTCAGTTCTTCACAGTACACATCTGCAGTAATGCTCACCCCGTTTGGTAAGAAGCTGTGATGAATCACACCGGCGCTAGACCACCAAACAGTGACCATCACTTTTCTAGAGGTAAGTTTTTGTTTAGGGCATTGTTTAGGTGCTGAACTAGGATCCAACCAACTTGCTAAGTGCTTGCGGTTATCAAACAGAAACCATTTTTCATCGCAGGTAACAATGCGGTTCAATATTCCTTCATTTGTGTGTCTGTTGAGCAGTGCAAGGCACGTCTCGACGTGTACTTCGCGCCATTGAGTTCGTGGGGCACCCATTTGTCAAGCTTTTTTACCTTGCCAATTTGACGCAAATGGACCAATATTGTTTTGACGCTAACGTCGAAAGCTGCTGCTAATTCAGTCGTAGATTGTGTATCATCAGCTTCCACAATCGCCTTTAATTCGTCATTGTCGAACAAATTCTTCGGACGACCGCGTGGTTCATTTTTCAGGTCGAAATTCCCAGAACGGAAGCGAGCAAACCAATAACAGGTGGTGCGTTGGTTTGTAGTGTTAGCTCCGTAAACGTCGTTGATGTTGCGTGCCGCTTGTGCCGCGTTACTGCCACGACGGTACTCATATTCCATAATTACTCGAATTTTTAACGTATCCATGATGATAAAAAAGATTGAAATGCGATGAAAATGTAACACTAATCAATAAAGAAATGACTACTTTTGGAAAAAGAATTCCATGTTTTCAAAATAAAATTAATTTGAAATTAGAATTCTTAGCCAAACAAAAATTATTTTGATTTGAAATGGCCAGTACTGCAGAACGGCAATTTCATAGGTAAATACCTATTATTATAAAACAAAGTCCTCTGCCACGCCTGTTTGTTCGCGATAAACTCAAGAACTACTGTACGGATTTTCATGCGGTTTTCACAAGTAGATAAGTAAATTTGTTAAGTTTTTTTATTATCAGCGCGGGACAACATCCGCCCGGTCCGCTAGTAATTTTCTTATTTATTATAAATTTTCAAACTAGTTTAGTTAAAATTTCCTAGAATAACATACGAGTCTAGTCAACTAATTTGTATACTAATAATTATTTAGTATTTGATAAATATGTAATTAATAAAATAGGTTGAATTATTCGCATAATCGAAATTATATGAATAATCCGAATAATAGTTGGTATTATTCGAATAGAATTATTCGATTCGATTTGCAATCCAATAAGTCGTTAATTACAACATTCGCAAACCCCTACTATCGATTACGATTACATAATTAAAACAAAGTCCCCTACCGCGTCTGTCTGTCTGTCTGTTCGCGATAAACTCAAAAAAACTACAGAACGGATTTTCGTGCGCTTTTCACCAGTAGATAAAGGTGATTCATAAAGGAGATTTATGTATAAAATTTGTCAAGGATCTTTTTTATTTTCAGGGCGGGACAACGTTCGCCGGACCCGCTAGTAAAGTATAAAAAATAATATTCAGAACTAAGTTCCCACTCATGACTGTTATTGAGTTCAGGTTCGATTTCTATGTCACTAGCCGATTTTACAAGTAAAATAATATATTTGCTATATTGAAGACATTTATTCTTACACTGTTTTTTCCAAGAATGATATAGAATGTTCTTTACTTGTTTTTTATATAAATTTTAATTATGCAAATCAAAGAGGTTTTTACAACTGTATAGCCTCATATTGTGATACTGATGAGTTTACTACTTCTTAGAAAATAAAGATATAGAAATGTTAGTTGATACACCATTTTATTATTTAACACTAAGCCGTTTATAAAACACGCATTAGGTTAGTGGAACAAAACGCTTCTATGAATAATAAGTTTTCTATTATTAGGGCGCGATAAACATAACAAGTGATTGTTGGTGCGGTACTACGATACGGTGTTTTATGATTAAAATTAATACGTTTTGAAGTTGTACACAGTTTTCTAGCCCTTCCGATGTTGATAATAGAAGCGTCTAAGAGTCCTACCGTCAGATGAAAAAGATCCTTAAAAAGACCTCACATCATTAATAGACGACCCCTTACCTATTTCAATCAGTAATCATACACGAATTCCCAAAAAATCCGTCGGGGTTCAATCCTGCGGACATTGAATCTATATTCTACTGGTCAAACCACACAACCTATGATATACATAAATCAAATGTATATACATATAATAAGAATGTAAAGCTAGTGTCTGTACTTTTTAGATTTTTGTGAAAAAAATTGTTGCAGGTCGCTAGGAATAAATAATAAAATACGTTCCAGTCATTTTTAGAAATGTCTGTCTGTTTATTTAAACACGCATCACTGCTAAAGTACTGCGTTCACGATGAAACCCCAATAGAGCATATCCTGGAGTAACATTTAGTTTCGGTTTCATTAAAATCGTTTCACTCTATTAAAAGGTATTGTAATTTTAATGGCGACGCGACTTAAGTACGAGAGAAAAGTAGATAAGTAAATGGGCTTAATAAATTCAGATGATTTTACGCTTTTTTTACATTAGGTTCCACGCGGACGGACGGTGTCGCGGGCACAGCTAGTATACGCTAAATCCGTCGTAAAGAATGGTGTAAGGGATATTATAAAGCCTATATATAGTGTTGGAAATAGGGATTGAATTGATAGACACTAACAATTAGATATCATCGTGGCGCTTGCAAAATTCGCTACGTTACAACTTTATTTTAAAACAGCTCTAGTAAAACTGCCCGTTGTATCATAGTTGCGACTGAAAAAGAAATCTCAGAAATGGCTGTATTATAAAATACGATCGGATGTGAACATTTGCTATGTTGTTGTTGTGGATTCACGGAAACGTGTTTTCCTTGTTCTTCACATATATTTATTGCTTGTTTGTTCAATCCGCGCTCATTGGATACCGCGTACGACACGAGCCGAAAACATTTCAGTTATGTATATCATAAATCCATTGATATAACGCACCTAACTGCAAGTAACGACGCGTGAAGAAAAACAATCACAAAAAATACGACCTTTTTTGTTGACAATTTGACATCCGTAAATGACTGCAAAAAAGAAAAAAGCGATACGAAAACATGGCAGTTTAAAAGTGTGACGTGTTTGATACGTAGAGGTCATCTATATATCTATACATATAAATAAAATGGCGTGTCTTTTGTTTATCCGGACTAACCATCGAAAGAGATAAACTAAATTTGGTGATGACTTTACTGTCAGACAGAGTACACTTCATAATACTTAGTCTGGCCATAAATACTGTTACAATTAAAAATAAACAAAATATTACATTTGAATTTGGAATCTGCCATTTTTATATGATTATTCATTGAGTCTTCTCATTTTGGCGACAATACATTGTACAATATTTTGCGATATTAAAACGGAATGGGGTGATAAAGAGAACCGAATCGCTGGGATTGCATTACACAAAGAAGGTATGGAGCCAAATGCAATATTTAAAACTCTCCATACGCTGGGTATTAGTAAAATGTTTATGTACCGGGCTATTAATAGGTACAATGAGACCTCTGTTTGTGACAGAAAAAGATCTGGCCGTCCACGTAGTGTTCCAACGAAAAAGGTGGTCAAAGCAGTAAGGGAAAGAATTCGAAGAAATCCTGTCCGAAAGCAAAAGATTTTATTTCGGGAGATGAAGATAGCACCTATAACCATGTCGCGTATTTTAAAAAATGACTTAGGACTTGTAGCCTGTAAGAGACGTACTAGTAATTTCTTAACTGATAATTTAAAAAAGAATAGGGTGGTAAAATCGAAACAACTACCGAAGCGGTACGCAAAGGTAGGTCACAGAAAAATTTTGTTTACGAATGAGAAATTTTTTACAACTGAGCAACATTTTCACAAACAAAATGACCGTATTTATGCTCAAAGCTCTAAGGAAGCTTCCCAATTAGTCAACAGAGTGCAACGTGGCCACTATCCGACTTCAGTGATGGTTTGGTGGGGTATCAGCTATGAAGGAGTGAGTGAGCCATGCTTTTGTGAGAAAGGTATCAAAACGTCGGCACAAATGTATCAAGATACCATTCTTGAGACGGTAGTGAAGCCCCTTAACAACACCATGTGCAATAACCAAGAATGGTCCTTCCAGCAACACTCGGCGCCGAGTCATAATACTCGGTCTACTCAGTCTTGGTTGGAAACGAACGTTTCGGACTTCATCAAGGCTGAAGACTGGCCATCGACTAGTCCCGATCTTAATCCGCTGGATTATGAGTTTTGGTCAGTTTTAGAGAGTACAGCTTGTTCTAAACGCCATGATAATTTGGAGTCCCTAAACCAATCCGTACGATTGGCAGTGAAGAATTTTCCCATGGAAAGAGTGCGTGCTTCTATTGATAACTGGCTTCAACGTTTAAAGGACTGTATTGCAGCCAATGGAGACCACTTCGAATAAGCTTTTTATATTTTAAATTGTTTTATATTTATGTATTAAACTAACACACTGTGAAAGTAATAAATGTTATTTACAATAGATTTTTTTTTCTCTATTTCAGTATTTATGGCAAGATAGGTATATTCCTACCATTACACTTTACCATAAGGGCTAAGTAGCAATAATAAAATTTAATAAATTTAAATTAAAACTAGGGGTGTGCGAATATCGTTCGAATCGAATCGAATCGAATATCAATATTCGATTCGAAATTCGAATCGAATAATTCGAAATATATCGAATAATTCCTAAAAATTTCGAATAATTCGAAAGTTTTCGAATAATTCGCGAATTAAGGGGGTATTCTAGTCTAGAAGCATGAATTTCAGGTAATTTTTTGAAGTGCCGTAAAAAAAAAGGCAATCAATATTTTTACCATCCATTTTTTTATAAGTTATTTATTAACATTTCAATAATACAGAAAAAAAAATAAAAAAGTTGGAAATTCAAAAAATTAGCAGCTGATGAAGTGGGGGGATCTCAAAAAATTGGCACGTGGCCATGCCCACGATTCCAACCCTCCTAGCAATCGGAAATAAAAAAATCATAATGATTATTAATCTAGAGTAATGTCGCTATGGCATGAACTAGGGAAAAGTTGAAAAAGAATTTCGAATTATTCGAAATTTTTCGAATTATTCGGGAACTTTCGAATAATTCGAATTTTCGAATTATTCGATTCGAGTTTCGAATCGAATATTAATATTCGATTCGGAACGAATAATTCGTAAGTTCGAATTATTCGCACACCCCTACTTAAAACCCGTAAACGGGAGTAGTAATGACAAAATTACAAAAAAAAAACAGACTGTCGTAAGGGCAAACGATAGAAGTGAAACTTTTGTAAAACAGGAAAATGTAATTATTCATCAATCACATTTGAATAGCATAGATTGTGTTCAACGAAATAAAAAGAAAGTGAGAAGACCTTAGGTCTCGCTCTTTTCCAATACTACAATACAATAATACAAGGCAAGGAAGACACTGCTGCCACTCTATCCGACACAGTGTTTGTCTCCATCACTTTTCGTCACACAAAAAGTTTACGGATCGGAATTTCCACCAAATAAAACGTTTCACTTAAATAAAAAAACAGCTCATACTTGATAGTGTCATTTCCCGAAAACTGATTCGCCGCTGAATACCCGCTAGTATTGTAAATTATGATACAGGTATGCGTCACAGGGCGTGGATCACAATGACAATAAATATGGCGAGCCCGACGTTAGTAATTCGACATGGAATTGTCATGCATATCACTATGTACTAGTCCGCTTGGTTCATTAGTAAACTGACCGCTTCCCGCGACTTCGTCTACGTCACAGTATAAATATGAGAGATATTTATACTGTCTGCATTGTTTATTATCTAAATTGTTTTGTTATCTCAAAGGGACTAGGCAGCGTTTTCGACGAAAGCTTCCAGGTAGCTTGACTTCTTCCGACACTTCCAACAATTATCGTTATATTCAATAAAATGTGTATTCTAATTTAAACAAAATGTGGACAAAGTATATACCTAAACTTTTCTCGTGAATCACTCTATCTATTAACGGAAATTCCATGAAAATACGCTCAGTAGTCTCCGTGTTTATCGAGAACAGACAGACAGACGCGGTGGAGGACTTTGTTTATGTAGTGATCTGTTAAAACGATTGAAATAAATGCGACAAAACACATGCAAGTACGAATAAATTTGAACAAATGTTTGACTTTGACTAACTGTATCTATATCTATATACACACAATTTGCAGAGCTTTTTCTACTTATTACAGTATCATTTCCCAATTTTGTAGGTGGTAGAGCCACGCTGAAACTATTACTGGTTTCAGCATAAATGGGTCGGCTCGCCCGGGGTAGTACCACCCGCTCACAGAAAACCGACGTGAAGTAACAGTGCTTGCATTGTTGCGTTTCGTTCGGTCAGTGAGAGCGCCGGACACCCACCTCCCCTCCCCTTCCACTTTCCCCTTCCCTTCCTCCCCCCTCCCTACATAGGCTGGCAACGCACTTGCGACTCCTCTGGTGTTGCAAGTGTCTATGGACGGTGGTGATCACTTACATCAGGTGACCCACCAGTTCGTTTGCCTCCTATGATATAAAAAAATAATAATAATAACTTCTTATATCGACGAGCTACAATTAGTATAACAGCAAGTTTTTAAGCGAAATTCAAATCGAGACGTCCTATTTCCAGCGAACGTAGTCATTTCACTATACGCATTATAATTTATAGAACCGATTGCATCATATCCAACATTAAAAATCGTGTAAAATTACATTCATAACCAACTATCCCATACCGATGCTTATGCAATATTAACAAAGCCATAAAGTACAATAGCGCTATTCAACCTGCTGCATACAATAGTCGTGCTTCGGGGGTTGTCGTCTTTTTATGTTTATTGAATAAATTACCACACAATATTGAAATTAAAAAAAAAAATGTTTTTCAGTAAAGTCGGTTTATGGATGATAAATTTACGCGATAACTCCATAACAAAACATTGATGGAAAATTGCATACTTTTATGAATTGAATTATTATAACAACATTGATCAAAACTTGACAAAACAGTTCATATGTAGGTTGTGTGCTGCCGCTGTCACTCTTCTACACGGACGCATCGGCCGATGGAGTGGAATAGAGATAGATGCGTCACAAGCCGAACGCTTACGCCGATCGCACCTCTCAAACGCTTGTTCCGCGCTCTCGCTTGCACCGAGCGCTCAGATGGAACGTGACAAGAGTCATGCTTTGCAGTGCGTGCAGCCGGCGTTCATCGATTTATAAAACGTTATCACGTCAAAGAATGTTATTATAGTCTTTAATAGCTATGGAATACTAATAAAAACGGAAAATATGGGCGCATATAACAGATAACTGATACATTAATGAATAGATCAAGTAACAAATTAATGTATGAGATTTTTCATTATTCAATCTATAATCGGCTCTATCTTTTTATATATAAAAATCCCGTGTCATGACGTTTGTCCACGAAAAACTTCGAAACAATTCAACCGATCTTCATGAAAGTTGGCATTTATGTATAAATGTGTCCAACTTGAGAGATAGGTTAATTTATAATTCGATTAATGTCCTCAATATTTTTTATTACAAATTAAATGATTGTCAATATTGATTATTGTTATTAATTGTAAGTTCCATCAGTCTCGAACAGATGGCGCTTTAAATTATTTTGTTGACAGAAAATTGTAGGACCGACTGTTGTGGCCAACGCTAAAATCTATAAAGTATTTACATAATATTATCGCAAGTGGCAACCCTAAATAGTTTTGAATATAGGCAAGTCACCTTGATTGAAATGGTGCGAATCCCTCGAAAAGCGACGTCCGAAGCTTTACAAAACTAACGTAAGCAAGACATATTCAAACAATACTATAATTAAGGTACACATTTATAATATGTTACAGGAAATCCGTAGGCAGCGTCACATATTTATATTGAAAAACCTATATTAAACAATCGAATAATATGTTACAATAGAATAAGTAACGCATGAATATATCAGAGGAAGTTTGAAAACAGCACCAGTGATAGAGAAGTTGACGAGTAATAAATAGGTTAGCATGGTATGGGCATGTCATGAGAGATGAAGACCATGTAACTAGAAAAGCTTTGAGTATGATCGTCGATGGATATAAGAGTAGAGGAAGACCGAAAAAGGTATGGACGGATTGTGTGAAAAATGATGTGTGTAAAAAGGTGTGCATACTGAGACGACATCTGATAGGTGAGAGTGGAAAAGAAAAACGTGTTGTGCCGACCCTACTTAGGTGGCATAAGGGTAAGAAGATAATGAATAGAAATAAGTAACGCAGACGAATTCGCAGATAACGACTAGTTTATCTATATAAAAATGAATGTTGGTATATACATCAAAGATTGATAACGTTTTACTCCGACAAGTTGGTACAAGAAAGTAAATGATTGTGGTTTTGTGGATATCCATCTTTCTATAACTTGTCAATAAGTTGCGTACAATTATATTGTATTATCATTATGTTTTATCTTACAATGCGAAATTTAATAGTAATAATGAACAGTAGTTATAATTAACGTGATATAAAGGGTCATTATGCTTTTTCCCTTGATTTTTTAACGTTATATTTATAAACTAGCGGTCCCGGCAGACGTTGTCCTGCCCTGATTATCAAAAAATCCTTGACAAATTATACACTAAAACGTTCCTCATAAATCACTCTATCCACTGGTGAACATGGCATGAAAATCCGTTCGGTAGTTTTTGAGTTTATCACGAACAGACAGACAGACAGACGCGATAGGGGACTTTGTTTTATACTATGTAATGATATTTATATTCATTTTATACAATTTATTAAAAAGTTTTGCGTTACCTACTATTTTTAGATGAACTAAAATGTTAATGTTACTATTTTGTAAAATTATTACAAATAATTGAGATGTTTTTTTTTCACGTAAGTAAACTAGGACGCGACCTTTGTACTTTGAGGCCTCTAACAGGTTTATATCATGTGCTTATTATATTAGCACGACCAGTCACCCGCAAAAAATACATATTTACCAAAGGCACTTGCTCGAGAGTCTACTAAAGCAAAGTTTAAGTTTAAAAAAAGGCTCTCGGAATCAACTAGCTTTTTGTATTGTTTATACTTGACTATTTTCGTCGACGAGTTTGCTGAACACTGGTATACCAAGCGTATCGAGTTGGATTGAGTATGGGCGTTATAATTCACATGTCTCCTCACCTAGTTTACTCACATGTTTCTTAAATATTCCGGTACACTGCTATTTAATTGCTAGATATTATTTTTAAGCACTCGAACAATCTCTATAAACATATGGCAATTCATTAAAACGCTGGTGTCGCATATCGGAGGACACAGTGAAGGAAAACATCCTAACAAACAAGAATCTAAGTTGAAAATATTAAAAGCATATCGCCAAATACGATTGCAGCGTCATTTAGCATTAAACGTGATTAGACCAAATCTAAAACACAACTAAAAAATTAGAATATTCTATGCGATTCTAAAATATGCGATAAAAACACATGTGTTGTTATGACACGATAATATAACCTTGAATACAGTAAAAGGAACATACTAGAATAATAAAAATATATTACTTGGCTTTGAGCTCTTCTGGTTAATGAGATTACGTAATATATTATCTGTTTATTGCTTTTTTTCCCAAAGATTTCGGCTGACTTGCCCTTCGCCCTTCGTATGAAGCCCGTCGCAGCTGTGAAGGCCGCGCGTGCCAACAGTGTGTAGTCAGAAAAATAAATTGCCTTATTTTCTCATCTCGTGGAACGCAGTTCACGATTTTACATGCTATTCCGAGTCTTTCAAAATTTAGAGACAATTCTATATGGTAGCACATGTCCGAGTAAATAAAAATTAATTGCCTGACGTATATAAGTGCATCACTTGAAAATGGCCGCAGCTATTTGGCTAGTTCTTTTTTGATGTGTTTGTAATTCTCAAGATAAGGAATGTAATTAACAAACGTTTGACAACTCATACGGGAAAGTGAACCTGGCCAGCTACCCTACCCTCCAGTTGAAAAGCTTTCGCCAAGCACCTGTTGTTGTGTTTTGGCACACGCACTTGAGAGCTAGCCCCCTCTAGGTGTGTTTACCATCTTAGATTGTGTCGTCATTTATCATCAGACAGAATTGTGGTCAAATGCTAAACCAACAAATTATAAATAACTAGCTGGCCCGGCAGACGATGTCCCGCCCTGACTATAAAAAAATCCTTGACAAATTATATACTAAAACCTTCCTCATGAATCACTCTATCTACTGGTGAAAACCGCAAGAAAATCCGTTCAGTAGTTTTTGAGTTTATCGCGAACAGACAGACAGACGCGGTAGGTGACTTTGTTTTATACTATGTAATGATAATAATAATCAGTGAGTGGCACAGAAGACAGTAGATAAATCTGCCAAGGTATTGACAGAACTGACAGGCTGACATTTAGCTATTCAGTTGTCATTTTATGATATAACTAGCTGACCCGGCCACTCGTTGCTATGAATCAATTATGACATGTTGAATTAAAATTATAATAAAGTTTTTGCGAGGCGCCATCTATGAGATACGAGTATCCACAACAATCGGTCCTACAATTTCCTCCTAATTTCCTAATTTAAAGCGCCATCTGTTCGTGACTGATGGAACTTACAATTAATAACAATAATCAACATCGACGATCATTTAATTTTTAATTAAAAATATTGAGGCCATTAATCGAAATACAAATTATCCTATCTCTCAAGTTGGGCCAAATTATACATAAATGGCAACCTTCATGAAGATCGTTCTTCGTTAGTATATCCGTGCGATGCCGGGCCGGAGAACTGGTGTGTGTTAGATAGCAAAACAATAAACATAAGTTTATCCACTCGACTATTAATATTCGGTCATCTACAATCCATAACAACAGTCTTTTCGATCAAAACACCAAACTCATCTCTAAGACGGCACGGGATAATATGGCTATTGCAACGGTAATGTTTACGAAGCTAATTTCGGCTCGCGATTCTTATTTGGATAGATTGTAACGTTAACTAATAGAGAGGTATGTGTGATTTACTGAAATAGATTATTAACAACGGACACCTGAAATAAATAGCTTTGTTTTTGACCTAATCGATTACACGCGTTTATTTCATGAAATATTTGCAATTTTAACAGCTGGTGCTACTTCTATTCGCTTGGCGAATTCTCTTAAATCACTATATAACATCCTATGCCCTAAATAAATCACTACATATTATAAAACAAAGTCTTATGCCACGTCTGTCTTTCTGTGTGTTCGTAATAAACTCAAAAATTACTGAACGGATTTTCATGTGGTTTTCACCAGCAGATACATTGATGCATGAGGAAGGTTTAGGTGTACAATTTGTCAAGGTTTTTTTTATTATCAGGGCGGGATAACGTCCGCGGGGCCCGTTCGTATAGAATAAAAGTAGGATGTAGGAAATGACGAAAGGTGTCTGGGGTACTATGTTACCCACGGATGCCGCTAAAACTTATGGATAAGGTGTATAAAACTTTAATAAGACTGGTCTTTTTATATGTATCCGACAGCCGGGCTACGAAAGAGATGGATGAGAAAATATTACATGTTTTTTTTTTATTGTAACACGCCAAAGTGACTGCACTATGCATATAATCACCGTACAATGAACATGTGGCAGAGATGCGAATGTTAAGATGGATGTGTGGCGTAATTAGAATGGATAAGATTAAAAATAAGTATATCAGAGGAAGTTTGAAAATAGCACCAGTGATAGACAAGTTGAGGAATAATATGTTAGCATGGTACGGGCATGTTATGACAAGAGATAAAAGTCATGAACTAGAAAAGTCTTGAATATTATAGTGGACAGATAGATATAGGAGTAAAGGAAGACCGAAAAAGGTATGGATGGATTGAGTAAACATGATATGTGTATAAAAGGTGTGAATACTGAGATGACATCTGACAGGGGAAGAGTGGAATAGGAAAACATATTGTGTTGAGCCTACTTAGGTGGGACAAGAGTAATAACAAGAACATACTATGCCAAATTCCACTACATAATCTACATTTTTTATCAAAATTGCCCAAAACGGCCAGCTGTTGAACTATTGAAGTATCCAAAAGGGGTATATAAATTAAAAAGATCAAATTGCGGACGGAGCCTATAGCAAAAGTAAATGTTATTTATAAAATCGATGAATAAATCACAACGCATAATTCTGATATAGTCCATAAGGTTGACTGCGCGAGGGCCCCTTCATGTCTAGACCAATCATTTATAATGTAATTTATTCCAAACGTTTATAGGTAGGTAGGTAGGTAGGTAAACGTAATAGTATAAAGCCTGATGGTGTGTTTGTTTGGTTAAACGCACTAATCTCAGGTACTACTGGTCCGATTGGAAAAATTCCTGCAGTGTTAGATAACTCATTTTTGAGGAAGGCTAAGACGCTAAGACTAATAGAAAGGGAGCACCAATGAAGAATGTTTCAAAATCGGGGTATTTTTTCCTTTTCAGAGCTTCCGCTGCGTGTTAGCGTTAGCCCAAAGTAACTATTCCACGCGGACGAAGTCGCGGGCAGAAGCTAGTATATAATAATAATGCTAGTATGTAGAAATCCCACTGCCGGCCGGAAGGTTTCTTTTCTGACATATTGATGTACGTCATCAATTTTAAACGCTCGAAAATGCAATTTTTTATTTTTCTCCATTCATGACGATACTATGAGAACATTCGAGTTCAGATTTCCCAAACATTATTTTCCTTCACCGTTAGCCGATTTTGTTATCAATTGAAATTAATAAATGTACGTAAATTTCAAAGATTACAAACTTCGTAATTCTAAAACTTAAATACTATTTACATTTTTATCTTAATGATAATCTAATTTGTAAAAATATTATAAAAAATTACAAGACACATTAAAAAATACAATTAATCCTTGTTCAAATTTAAATAAACTATATAATTACAAAAAAAAAGGTCATTTGTACTACATTGTACATAATCGTCATACAATTAGGAGAACAATTGTAGTTGTAAATATAGTTAGGTATGTAGGAAAAAAATTTAATTTCTCATAACGACACTAATAATGACGTACTCGTATCATATAAAAAAAGTTGATTTATTCACTTTGATATCATAAATGCTATTGTAACTTTGTCTGTTTGTTTGTTACGCTCGAGTTACGATTACCCAAGCAAGGAACCGCTTACTAGGTGACAAAATTATTGTTTTTTAATTATTTTTCGCAAAATTTAAATAAGTTTTCTTGTTAAAGTGAAAATTCTTATGGGAAGGGCATTGAAATTATGATCGGCAACCTCTTTGTGTGATGAAAAGTTGTGAGGGTAAACACTGTGTCGCGTAGTGTTGAAAACACCGGTTCTCGTCCGATCACTGAAGTTAAGCGACGTCGGGCGCGGACAGTACTTGGATGGGTGGCCGCCTGGGAACACCGCGTGACGTTGGCTTTTTGTTGTATCTTGTATCTTTTTAATTAAAATGTTTCCCCGTGATACAAAACTTTCACTTCTATCGTGTGTCTTTACGACACACCCTGTTTTTTTTAAATATATGCTTTCATCATTCTATGTGTATATTTTTATCTGAAAACATTGATTTTGCATCTCTAACTATACAATTCCAACCCTTGTCGATTGTAGTAACCGACCTAGTAAATAACACTAGAGAGGTCCGCAATCAACTACCATGATTTAGTTACGCACTGATAAACGTCGATGACTTGTCTAAATGTAGCGAAGATATAAACCAACACTAACCTAACGGATAAAATACGTTCATCTTACTATTTCACTTACCAACTCTCATATAACAAATAATAATCACTACATATTATAAACCAAAGTCCTTTGCCACGTCTGTCCGTCCGTCTGTCTGTTCGCGGTAAACTCAAAAACTACTGAATAGATTTGCATGCGGTTTTCACCAGCAGATAAAGTGGTTCATGAGGAAGATTTAAGTATATAATTTGTCAAGGGTTATTTTTATTATCAGGGCGGGGCAACGTCCGCCGGGCCCGCTTGTATGATTATATTATTAAACAAAGACGAATGACAATCGAATAGTTTAATAGACTAAGCTTCGGTTAAAGTTATGAGCTTATAAAACATTGTTCAAAATCAAAATTCCTTACAATAAACATTCTGTTAACGTATAGTGAAAATTATTATTAAAAAATATTTTATAACATAACGACAACCATAAGGTTCTCCAGAACCCTCATTATACCTTACGCTAGCGTTGTGAAATAGATTACCCAGTATCTTGGACTAACTGGAGGGATCCAGGGTTATGACACGGGGCTCTTTAAAGAGGAGTTGAAATGCTCTTTTCCAAGGATGACAACGGAACAATGACACCCCTGATATTCTAGTCATCCGTAGGCGAAAGTAACCATTTACCATCAGATTGGCCGTCTGCTTCCTTGCTACTCTTTGGCATAAAAAAAATTCCATTATTTAAGCGTTCTGTGAACAACCCTATAACAATAAAAACGGGTATTGACCGAAAGACCGAATGGATACCGGATAACCGTTTATCTCTGACCACATTGTACAATCATATCCTTAGTTGGTTTCCTGTGTATCACTACATAGTATAAAACAAAGTCCCTTGCCGCGTCAGTCTGTCTGTTCGCGATAAACTCTAAAACTATTGAACAGATTCTCCTGCGTTTTTGCCCAGTAGATAAAGTGATTCGTGGAGGTTTTTTTATTATTATCAAGGCGGGACAACGACCGCCGGGCCCGCTAGTTTAATATAGGAATCGTATATACATATACATTGTTTTAATCTTCTATAAAATTCGACAAGCGACGTTTACAACTTAAAAGTACTATGCGTAACAACTCATGGTATTATTTCATCACGAGCGTAGGGAATGGATATTCGATAAATTCTCATCGATTTTCAAAACGTTAAGTAAACGGGGTCGACGTGAAACGACGTACGCGAACTAGGGTTGCCACACGTAATTTATAATAATGTATTGGTATGTTATTTCGGATAATTGTACTCTATACTTTATTTGAACAATAAAGTACACGAAAGTACTGTATTCCACATGATTTGATTTCTTGAACAGATTTTAAACAAAGTGTCTCTGATTTTGATAAAAAATGAATTACTTTATATTAAATATACTGTAATGATGCTGTACAATTGTTTAGTAGAGATACCAATTTGATAGAAATTGCAAAAAGCAATATATATATATATATATATATATATATTTATATATATTGCTTTTTGCAATTTCTATCAAATTGGTATCTCTACTAAACAATTGTACAGCATAATATATAACAACAAAATAATAATAAAAAATTGTACTTTGTTATTATGTATTTTTTTTCCTTACCTATAATAACGAATGCACATTAACTGTAAAAGAAAAGGTGGCAACCCTAGCTCGGACCGCATTTACAACATTCTTCACGGTTTATTTAACGTAATACATTTGCTAACTTACACACGATATGCTCTAAAATAAACTAAGGGATTTATTTATATACAACGTTCTGATAACAGCGGGTGAACTAATATTATTTGTTATAGTCGTAATAATGCAATAGTATAACCTAATGAGACGTACTACTACAATATTATATTATTTAACAAGAACAGATTAAAAAATACTAATATAAAAGTTTACATAAGCATCGAGGGTAAGAGCATTGTTTACTTTTGCTGACCACGGAGAGTAACACTTAAACATAATAATACTAATTTTTAATACTCAACATTCAAATTATTTTCGGATATATAGCTGTTTTAGTGACAGGTCACTCAAACCGGCTTTACCGGAATGACTCGGACAAAAGACATCTGAGACTATCCGTCTACATACGTTACGTTTCCTCGTAAAACCTTTTGTGTCTTTATATACTTAGTCTGAACATAAATACTGTTACAATTAAAAATAAACAAAATATTACATTTGAATTTGGAATCTGTCATTTTTATATGATTATTCATTGTGTCTTATTATTTTGGCGCCAATACATTGTACAATATTTTGCGATATTAAAATGGAGTGGGGTGATAAAGAGAACCGAATCGCTGTGATGCATTACACAAAGTAGGTATGGAGCCAAATGCAATATTTAAAACTCTCCATACGCTTGGTATTAGTAAAATGTTTGTGTACCGGGCTATTAATGGGTACAATGAGACCTCCTCTGTTTGTGACAGAAAAAGATCTGGCCGTCCACGTAGTGTTCGTACGAAAAAGGTGGTCAAAGCAGTAAGGGAAAGAATTCGAAGAAATCCTGTCCGAAAGGAAAAGATTTTATCTCGGGAGATGAAGATAGCACCTAGAACCATGTCGCGTATTTTAAAAGATAGCAGCCTCTAAAAGACGTACTGGTCATTTCTTAACTGATAATTTAAAAAAGAATAGGGGGGTAAAATCGAAACAACTACTGAAGCGGTACGCAAAGGAATTCACAGAAAAATTTTGTTTACGTATGAGAAATTTTTTACAATTGAGCAACATTTTAACAAACAAAATGACCGTATTTATGCTTAAAGCTCTAAGGAAGCTTCCCAAATAGTCGACAGAGTGCAACGTGGCCACTATCCGATTTCAGTGATGGTTTGGTGGGGTATTAACTATGAAAGTGTCACTGAGCCATACTCTTGTGAGAAAGGTATCAAAACATCGGCACAAGTGTACCAAGGTACCGTTTTTGAGAAGGTAGTGAAGCCCTTTAACAACACCATGTTCAATAATCAAGAATAGTTCTTCTCGTGAAAACAAGACATTAGTTTTACGAGTGCATTAGCAGCAAAACTAAATAAGTCATGTGATGAAGTAACTATTACAAATAGTTACGGTAATAATAATAATAGTTACTTTGTTATTATTAATAGTTTTCGAAGTCGAGGAAGGTCCCATGTATGCGGATTGAATCGCTGATTAACTAAATGTAAGTAGTATAAACTTAAAAACGCTTTTTCTCGGAACTATCTTTTTTAAATTGTACCCACGATTCTCAAGATCTACTGAACCGATTTACTTAAAATCTGGCGTTACACTTCTCTATCGTATTAACTATCCTAGGCTCCAAATTTCAACTTTCACTATTTTAAAAGAATACGGAAAACTCAAACAAAGTGGTACAAAAATTAATACTTTTTCAGGCAGGTGCCATTTTGTGAATAAAAAAAAAACAACTTTTTATAGTCAGTACAATAGTGGCATTACTCTAAATTAATAATCTTTTTTTTTTCAGATTTTTCATTTTTTAAGACCCCCGCGTCTACGGCGGATAAGTTTTTGAGTTTAATATTTATTCTTAATATGTAAATATATTTTTTGCCATTTTTAGGGCATTTCAAAAAGCACCTAAATTCATGCCTGTACACCAGAAGATCCACCCCCCTTAAATAAAGAAAAGTATTATAAAAAATGTACCGGGGTTTCGTCACAATGACTACTTAAATTTAAAACCAACTAAGTTTCACCAAGTTCTTTAAATGCTTTAGGTTGTCAGGTAACAGTATGAAGACACGCGAGCAGTGTTCAACTCCAGGTCGCATACCTGAATAATAAATAAAATAGTGATATAGCGCGGGAATTTAAATACCGCCAGTGTCTCGCTTGCGAGTACATCCAGCCACCTAGTGACTGTAACTATTAGGATATCATGACAATCACTATAAATAGCTTAACCTCTCAAACACTGCTATTCATATACTACATATTAACCTACCGGAAAATATAGCATAGATTATAATTTCAATGTACACTTACTTTCACTTTGTAAAAAGAATACAGATCCGTCACTTTCTAAAATCTTGAACACAAAGTAAATAAATAGTATGAGGCTTATGTATTGATAACTTTCTAGGACACCGTTTCAAGGGACGTAAATTCGAAAGCCGACAGTTATGTAACCTCAGTATACACACCCAGTAAATATGTTCATCGAAATAGTCAAATATCGGCTTTAACCAACCATAACCAAACATAGGTAATATCAAAGTTAGTTTACATTATGCACCATCGAGCATCTATCCACGAGCTCACACAGTTACAACTAAGAGGTGTTAAGTATGATTAGTGGTTATGAAATTATCTGATCGCATATTTTTTTATTGGTCCATAAACAGTTTCTCTCTTTACGATGTTCTACCTGCTTCTATTCCCTGTCATATTAACATTACGTGTCTCTTGGTCCTTGTCCACCTAATTGTAGAATGCTTCTCGAAATTTATTAAAACTAACAAAATTAAACTTTAGCTTTTAGTGTCATTCTCTTGTGTGTGTGTTTGTAATCTAACAATATGGTTTATGTGGAGATTACATGTGTTCTGTTTGTAGATAGCCCGGTTTGAAAATAAAAAAAAGAAATTTGTTTAATTTTTTCGGAGCAATCTCCATAATATATGGTTCTATTGACTTTACATTTGCATAATTGCGTGACCAGACGTGCTGCCATTTTAAAAGAAAAGAAGACGAAGAGAATTTCTACATTTAGACAGTTCAACATCTTCAAACACTGATATCTTAACTGTGGTAAAAAAAAAATTAAACACATTGGTTTCAGTGTCAAATAACTCAGTCCTCCAAATCAGCCATAGATGCATATGGAACATTCCTCTACATAAATAAATAACGACGAAAAAATATAGTGAACTATTAAATCATACATGTCAAGCCTAGATAAGAAACAATATTGTAACAAACAAACACCTGTATCTAGCTTGTTCGCCTTGTAGCTTTAACTTTGGCATTTAGATGCAAGGATTAGAATATATATATATCTGTATGATTTCATCGAACAGTTCTTCTTCACCAAGTGCTCACAATCATTGCAACCTATATTTAAACTCACTCACTGTTCATTGTGAGTTGATAACATTTATAGGCATATGAAGTTACACCTTTTAACAACAAAATACCTATAATGATTCATAAGCAATGGAAACACCCTATTTGTAACAAATAAATAGGAGAGGTAATACAAGACGAGAATTAAATACCCTTCTCACATGGTAGAAATATCTTCTATTAATTGTCCAAGTTGCATATTGAAACTGATTACTGAACATCATGCGACTGCCTAATCTTTTAATGGGGTCACCATTCCACCACCCACAAAGAATCGCAACTGCTAAATTGCAATAGTGACTTTGTATATATTTGGAAACAAAAAAAAAATTGCATCAAATAGTGTTTAGTATTAGAGAAAAAGAAAGAAAAAGTCTTTATTGTTGGAAAAAGATTACAAACAACAAGATAAATAAAGGAAATATACAGATAGTTTATCCAACAATGAGACCTCCATTCAGCTACGTGCTGCAGTACGTCTGTGTTGTACTTTTACTACTATGGGCTTGTATTCTTATATTATACTTAACTATCTGTACCCGCAGCACCACACGCGTTTTTTTTAAATTATATTAAAGAAATATAAAATTATGAGACCGTCTACAATTATAGAAATGCTCTTAATAAACGTTAGTACGACACGCACGCCACTTACAGTAACATGTAACGTATACATTACTATACAATGTATCAAATAAGGTTTATCATCAGCAACATATTTGAAACCCACCATATAACTATATAACACTTACAAGAGACCAATGAAACAATTACATAAAGATGTTATTATAATGATATAATATAATATACCGATATTGTCAATAAGTAATACGTTTATGGGCTAATATCTTATTAGAAAGACCCCATCTATCTTCAAAATTACTATTAATAATTATAATGTTGAATTGTAAACAATGAATGAGCTGACGCTTTGATATCTTGCATAAATATAAATCAAAATATAAAACTTTATATCTGTTTAAGTAGTTTTTTATATTCGACAATTTAAATAGTGCTCATTGAACTCGCTACAATATTCTTATATGTTACTATGGTTACTGCGTTATGAAGACGAAAGCGCGGTAAATAAAACAAAATAGCCTAAAAGACAATATAATTCAGATAACATACGTAAATACAGATATATGAACGCACGTCTGACGCACATGTTTAACAACATATTTTTGCTAAATTTCATGCGAACGAAGTCGCGGGTACCAGTTAGTTTAAAATAAAGTAACCTAAATTACTTCCTATAAGGTTAGCTATTTGCTAGTGAAAGTCCCATGAAAATCGGTCGAATCGTTTTGGAGATAGCACTGTGGGCGAAGCCACGGTTTACAGGTAGTCTAAATTAAAATAGACTAAATTACTTTTTATAAAGTCCCTTATCTGCCAGTGAAAGTCCCGTGAAAATCGATCCAGCCGTTTTGGAGATAGTATTGCGGACGAAATCATGGTTAACAGCTAGTCTAATTTAAAGTAACCTAAGTAACCCCCTGTAATTTCAGCTATCTGCCATTGAAATTCCCGTCGAAATCGGTGCAACCGTTTCGGAGATTACCCGGAACAAACAGACGGACAAAAAATTTTAAAAATTGCATTTTTGTTATCAGAAGCGTGTATACTTTCATACCCAATCAGTAAAAAAAAATATTTTGATATTACATACAGACGCTTCATTTTTATTATATGTAATAGACTAGCTGACCCGTGCCCACTTCAATGGGCAGTAAACATTTTTACTTTATCAAGCTCTACAACTTTTCTCTAGAACTCAATCATATATCTCTCCTTGTTGAGGCAACATATGTAAGAAACATTTTGGTTTGACCGTTTCTTTTCTGACTTACTTTGCAAACCAGACTACCACGAAACAGTGCAGTTAATATATAGCCTATCATACTCCCAAATAATATGGCTTGCTATTGGTAAAAGAATTTTAATATCGGTTTAGTAGATCCAGATATTACCACCTACAACCACACAAACTTTACCTCTTTATAATTTTTTTTCAACTGACTACGCTTTTGCCTTAGCATGGCATTTACAGGTTCACCGAACTACAGACCTCTTTATAATATCAGTATAGAAATATAGATGAACAAACAAGATAGACATACATACTAAAAGTGCAGACTACTTTTTTTCAATTTGTGTTTTTGTTAGATGTGTCTCTTTTCCTTGCAGAGATAATACTGTCACATAACATTGTTTTTTTTTCGACCTAACTACACTATTGGCCTGACAGGCCTTTATATGTGATTAATATCATATTTTCTTACATAACAATGTCACTGTATAAATCTACAAATATTTTTCTTCATTATTTTACTAAATAATTCTAAAATATTACATAATGAAAAGTATTCATTATTCACTTTGTTTTTATTTATTTATTTATTTATTTATTTGGAAATTCAACATCTTACATTGGTTTTTATAAAATAACTTATAATATGTAATAATTACAGCCAAAACAGAATTTCTCTAATACAACAAAGTGAGTAATACCTAGTAATAATAGTTATATAAGTAAGACGAAAACATATATCCCGTACTGGCCTTAAAAGTATATGTGAGTGGGTACGTGTGCGTACTTAGGTGGATGTATATTCTGTGTAGGTGTGTAAATGTGTGTGTAAATGTGTGTGTGAATGTGTGTGAGTGAGTGAGCGTGTGTATGCGATTCCTGTGCGTGTATATTTACGTGTTTATACCTTCTTAAATGATGTTGTTTACATAATAGCGTGATTTAATTTTATAATTTCGCCTTTAAACGTATTCCGCGAATAACGAAATATGTCTATGGTATCATATATATCATTATAAGTTCTAGCAATGCGACACAGTACTGAATTTTGTGCATAATTGGATTTAGCGTGTGGGACTGCAAGCAGCGGTGCTTTCCGTGTGCAGTATGTTGGCACTCGTAGTGATATGGAACCCAAAAGATCGGGACAATCAATATAACCCGATAGTATAGCATGCAAAAACATCATATCATGCTGTCGACGCCTAACTTCTAAAGAATCTAGATGGAAATAGCTACATAATTCACCGTAATTTGTAAATTGTTTAAAATCTTTGTAGCATAAGAATTTGACAAATTTTGTTTGTATAGCTTCAATGCTATCTATATGTTTATTATATTGAGGTGACCATATGGCTGAAGCATATTCCAGAATACTCCTTACGTACGCAAAGTACAGGATTTTAATACATTCTACATTCTTGAATGGTTCGCATATACGTTTTATGAAGCCTAATTGTTTATATGCTTTAGTAACAATTACGTCTATATGATCATTCATAGACAGCTTATGATCAAGAATAATACCCAAATCTCTGACCTTGTCAACTTTTTTAATAGGAATATTATTAATATAATATTGAAAGTTAATAGTTTTTGATTTACGTGTAAAACTGATAGTTACACACTTATCGACATTTACTGTAATTTTGTTCTGTTTATAATAATTCTCAAGAGTATTAATATCACGTTGAATATTTATGCAGTCAGTTTTTGATTTAACCTTTAAGTAAATTTTCTTATCGTCAGCAAACATTATAAATTTTGAGTATTTAAAACAATTTCCAATGTCGAATAGGTAGGCGTTATAAAGTAGCGGACCTAGAATCGATCCTTGTGGAACTCCAGAGGGTATTTTAATAAAATCACTACGAGAACCACCCACTACTACAGCTTGCATCCTATTTGTAATATAAGATTGAAACCATCTGTGCAAGTTACCACGTATACCAAGAAAATAAAGTTTTTGCATAATATATTAATTTTAAGTTTAGTTTTGAATAATATATTAATTTTATTTTCACCCAATATATATTAATTTTATTTATAGATTCTGTATGGAAATGTACAAATACAATTCACTTTAACTACACTGCAAACTACATTTATCTAAACTGTAGGGGCACAGGTGGCACCATTCTGCATATATGGCAGCTTGCACAGTTACGACCATAAACAGACAACAGTATCTATATTAAAGGACTAGCCACTATTATCAAAACCAGTTTCAGTTATAATTAAAACTGTAACATAGAGTAATTATGTTTTAGATCTGAAAACTCTTTGCGACTATTATTGCCAATTACAAATGGAGAATTCTTCTACTAATATGTTATTGGTTATTTTATAACATAGTGCATTTAGTAATATTACTATTACTAGCTAGCTATATAGCTAATAATTTACTATTTAGTATATATCTATAAATAAATAAAATGAAATTGTTGTTCGTAATGTAATAGTTTTTTATTAAACGGGTTGAAAGTATATAAGGTATTTATAATAAAAATCATTTTTACAACTTTCATCTGAATGTTAGTACTGGCTAATCTCTGAAATGGTTGGACCAATGTTAAAGGGTCTTTCATAGCATATAGCTGTTGTTATAAGCAGTAATTTTATTTTAGAAATAGAAATTAGGACTTGGTGCGGATATAATAAACTAAAGAAGCTGTGAACAGTACCAAGGATGCACTACTGGGACCTTAACACATACAAATTTTTTTGCCTTCCTTCATATGGATAAATTTGTGAGTAACAACTAGTTATTTAATAATACTTGACTTATATTAGTTGTACCTTCCAATATGCATCAAGGGGAATCCCATAATAGTCATACCTTAATGATTTCTTATACAAAACATAATTAAATAAATGTTCCATTAAGAATTATATTTAGAAATTTATTGTTACAAAGCATTATCGCATTGGCTACCAATATTATAACATTATTTTTAATACTAGTGCAAAGTGGAGTAAACTGCTTTAGCTCAGACAAAGAGGTAAGAGGTCAAATCGAGATATTTAATTAATAATAATCAACAATTTCTTAAGTCTTTGAATTATTTGAACTATATTTTGCACTTGAGCTCCATTCTGTTGATAAAAAGGTACAAGTAGATCTACTTTTTGCAGGATACCCCAAAAAAGGAGTGTAATATTTTTTGCAAACTTTACATTGCTTTATTATGTTATTTGGACATGTACTATGAACAACTGTCATTGTTGACCACAAATAAATTCTACATAATCCCAGTAACCCTAGTGAAAACCATATTGCTAGATCACAAAAGTAGTAGTATTGCAATATATATTTATGTTTAAAAAAAATGCCTATGTATATATGTATAACTAGCAGGCCCGGCAGATGTTGTCCCGCCCTGACAATAAAAAAAACCTTGACAAATTATATACTTAAACCTTCCTAGTGAAACACTATCTACTGGTGAAAACCGCTTGAAAATCCGTTCAGTAGGTCTTGAGTTTATCACAAATAGACAGACAGACAGACGCGGTAGGTGACTTTGTTTTATACTATGTAATGATATAAAAGAATAGTGACTCAGTGCTAGTGTTACCCCAAAACTTCATCAATGGAAGTAGCAATCCTGTAAAAAGTGTTTGGTAAAGGTAAATATGATAAAACCACAGTATGATGAGGCTTTTTCAATAACACATGTAACTAGCCACCACCCTCAATTTGAAAAGTTAGTTGTCACCTAGACTAGTGTGTCTACCCTCTGAGGCCACATCATCATTAAATGTCTAGTGAGATTGTGGTCAAAAACTAAAACCTACAAAGAATGTAAAAAAGTATGGAGAGAGTAAGTTAAATGAAGCTAGACGTAAGCTTAACATAGTACCTTAAAAAATAATTACTACTGCATGTCTCCGGTCCACCATATTGAAAATATTTGCAAATGGCAAGTGCTAATTCAAGATAAGATAGTATAATTTAAAGACCTACATTGCATTGTAAAGTTCTATTATATACAATATCTAGGACATGACAGTATGATGATATTATATCATGATGGATATATGAATGTGCACTAATTTTTTTTTTTACTTTAATGTGTAAACATGTGAAAAGGAAGATGTTATTCTAACCCTCATATTATTAATAAGGATAAAGAAGTTGTATGAAATGTAAGAATCATTTATAGCACACTTAAAGTGCCATCATTGTTATAAAAAACAATAGGAATCTATTGCAAATGTAATAGTTTATAATCACATACATTATGTATGTGTCTGAAAAACTGGGAGTGTCCCATACTCATTATAGAGAATTAGAGTCTATGTGAAACATTACAGGTACCAAGAACTATTCAATATGCATTTTGTATATCATAGCAAAACTCCTGTATACATCCTGGGCGGTCCATCGACTTTAATTTCTATTTTTTCTCCTTCCAATATATTAGTCTGTATGGCGTTGTCCCTTTCGAACTTTATTCAAGCCAGGTCAATAGATTGTTTTACAGTCAATAATCAGTAATCAGGGGGTAATTTTAGCAAAAACTCATTTGATAAGCTGATATAACGCGTAATGCTAGAAACAGAAAATTTACATAAATTTAGATAAAAATGAAAACACTCGGACACATTTTCCGTAATACTTATATCTACGGCAAATACAACAAAATACAAAATATTAATTAACTTAAATGCTCCCAAAACTTGGTAAGTGAACGATAGTGTGAAGTTATAATATAAATGATGACACAAATCGATTCCCGATGTAGTTACTGGGCAGTGCCTGCTCTACACTATATGTGTATATAGATATATCTACCGACCACACGCGCTTCTTTTGTAGATGAATGTTCAATATCCTTTCCCTCAACGTGCCATATTGCGACGTCAGTAAGAAAACACTCCACAAATTCCGTAGGGAGCCCGTATCGCTTTATTGAACGTTTTACGCAACTGTCCAAGACCGGTGTACTTACACACACTTTTACGAATTATATTATTTATATTGAAATAATCTATAACAACTACACAATTAAAAGCAACCTGTACCTAAGGTAATAATGTTATGGAAAATAAGATATAGAATATCAGCAAAGCGAAACTAGAACTTTACCCTTCTGTCAGCAAAATCCCTTCGCTGGTCGCTCCAGTGGTTTTCGGGCGCTTCCTATACCACTATTAAGACTGGATTTCCACTTTTTGGCACATTTTGTATCTTTTCAACGACACCACACTATAACAAAGATTATTCACGAGTTTTTATCACGATACAATCCACCATTAGCTTTTCATACACCCTCAAGATCGGTCCATTACACGGCCATTTGCAAATTGCGTCAAAGTTCCTGTAACACGATTGGTGCGTTCTGCGCCAGTCTAGTTAGCCTGTGCTACGCCATCTAGCGGACGAAAAATATATATTATATAATGCCAAGCAATATTAAATTCTATTGCTGGTACAGAAAATTTATCAAAGTTTTATTTCCCTGCAAAACTTCTGACGTTTTTATTCCAACATAATAGGGTGCGGTACAGCTTGCTTGAGAACCCCGAATCGTGACGTCAAACTGGGCGTGACATGAAAAGTGCGGATAATATGAATCTATATCCCAATGTAATTTATGATATGAATAAATAAATTTTATCAACGACATAATACATTCTGAATAGAATATATAGACTTATAATTTTTAATGTATCGAAATAAAAAATTTATTTGTTAATATTAAGAATTACGACTACACATCATAAACAGATTTATGCGTGTAAGGTTCAATATAATTATTATCTACATACGCGATGGTAGGAACCAGAATGGGTGTTAGAAAAATGTTTAAAGCATTATTATATTTGATATTATAGTTACTAAGATATTTCTCTAAAATTTGAGTTCATATAACTATTAAATATTATTGGATTTAAAACATAGCTACAGACTTCGTAGAGATTAGAGAATTTGCAGCTAGAAACACTAGCCCTAATGATTTTAAGTTGTTAATATTTTTGTATATTAATTAATTGTATATTTACATTTATTGTTATATAACATAAAACTATTTTTTGTTTAAATTGAATATACTGAATATGTTCAACGTTTGTATTCGTCTATTTCTGTTTAAAAAAAATATCAGTACTAAATTTTCTAACGTTTTTATAATGGACCTGACACTTATATATTACACAAGCTGTTACCCGCGGCTCCGCACGCGCTTTTTAAAATGTATTAAAGAAATGTAAAATTGTGAGTGGGTGTGTACATTACAGAAATGCTTTTTCAAAAACATTTGTAACTACGACACGCACGCCATCTACTGTAACATGTAACGTGTACATTAGATATATGAATACTAATAGTATATCGAATGGGATGGGATTTATCATCAGCAACATACCTAGAACTTCAACCTACTATATACCACACTCAGTGCTCACTAACATTATATAACAAAGTAATGAAAATTATAAGCTATACATTATAGAACAATATATCTTAAATCTTTTATTATATAGATATAATATGCCCGTATTGTCAATATACTTAAGTTATTCTTATACGTTGCTATAATCACTGAGTTATGTAGAAACAAACGCGGTAAATAAAACAATATGGCCGCCAAATTGACCAAAAAGATAATATAATTCATATTACATACAAATATATGACTTTCAATTATTCGTTAGTGGTAGAGCCACGCTGAAGCTATTACTGATTTCAGCATGAATGGGTCGGCTCGCCCGGGGTAGTTCCACCCTCTCACAGAAAACCGACGTGAAGTAACAGTGCTTGCATTGTTGCGTTTCGTTCAGTCAGTGAGAGTGCCGGAGACCCACCTCCCGTCCCCTTCCACTTTCCCTTTACCTTCCTCCCCCCCACACAGGCTGGCAACGCACTTGCGACTCCCCTGGTGTTGCAAGTGTCTATGGACAGTGGTGATCACTTACATCAGGTGACCCACCTGTTCGTTTGCCTCCTATGATATAACAAAAAAATGTGTGCGTGTACTAGTGTACACACGTAAGAAGTGAAACTTGTTTAAGGCCTTATTTTTCGCAAAATGATCTATATGCAACTTTCCAGAAATTGGTTAAAAAAAAAAAAAAAAAAAAAAAAAAACCCTTTCTTTCTTTATGGCAAACAATTTCATTAATATATTAAAAAATAAAGTTAAATTAGATAAAGTTTAAACAAAAGGATTTTATTATCATAGATATGAATACAAAAAAGATGGCGCGTAACGGAAAAATGTGACGGTAAATTTTTTCCAACGCCGATAAAGAAGTTTCACTTCAAAAAAAAAACAATGTATATTTATTCTTGGAGTCCAGTAAAGCACACGTCTCACGCGATTGTAACATATTTTTGAACAATTTCACACGTACGAATGCATAGGTAGCAGTTAATCACTACATAGTGTACCAATTCAAATAAAAAAAGAATAATTAAAATCGGTTCACAATTGACGAAAACATCGATTAACATATATAAAAAAAATACATACAACCGAACATGTAACCTCCTCCTTTTTCGAAGTCAGTTAAAAAGAAAGTCCTCTGGTCTGTCAGTTTATCTGTTCGTGATAAAGTCAAAAACCACCATTTTCATGCCATTTTCACCAGTAGATAGAATGATTCATGGGGAAGGTTTAAGTATAATTTTTCAAGGTTTTCTTTTTATTATCGGGGCGGGACAACGTCTTCCGAGCCCGCTAGTTATCTGCCCGTAAAAGCCCCGTGAAAGTCGGTCCAACCAATTAGGAGATAGTAGGATATTGCGGACGAAGTCTTGAGTAACAAAATAAAATAGTCTAAATTACTTCTTATAGGGTGAAGTATCTGCCAGTGAAAGTCCCGTGAAAATCAGTTCAAGCATTACGGATATTCCATTGGGGCCGAAGGCAAATAAAAAACCTAAATTACTTTTTATGAGGTCTGCTATCTATCAGTGAATACCCCGTGAAATTCGGTCCAACCATTTTGGAAATAGCAATGCTGACGAAGCCGCGGTAAATAAAATAGAATATGTCAACCGCTATAATTTCGGCTAACTGGCAGTAAAATTCCCGTTAAAATAGGTCAAGGCATTTTGGAACAAACAAACAAACAGACAAAATATAATAATATAAAAATATAGACAAAGTATAAAAAATTTTTTTTTTGTTATTTGTAGCCATATTCAGTCATCAAAAAGTTGTTATTTTAATTGTACATACACAAACTTTATTTTTATAATACGTAATAGATAACAAATAAAAAATTGGAAATAAAAGTAGTATAAACTTTTTGAGTAGGAAAACAAAAAAAAGTTTGAAAATGTTTGCGATACAAACTTACCACGTTACCATGGCAACGTATATAATACTAACGCTAACGAAATCTCTCAAAAGGAAAAAAGTGCCCGATTTTGAAACATTCTTCATTGGTGCTCCGCTTCTATTGGTCTTAGCGTGATGATATATAGCCTAAAGCCTTCCTCGATAAATGACCTATCTAAAACCGAAGTATTTTCTCAAATCGGACTGGTAGTTCCTGAGATTATCGCGTTCAACCAAACAAACAAACAAACTCTTCAGCTTTATATATTAGTATAGATATAGATAAACCTGTAAAGTATGTGTATGGTATTGGAACGCTTTAGTAAATAGCGTCCTGGCATTATATAAAATACTAGCGGCCCAATTGTTTTAAACATTTGGGTTAAACGTATGTGGATTGGCTAAAATTGATCATAGCCTTGAAAATCTTGTACCCACGATCCAACCCAGAATCGAAAATCTTACAGAAAGAAATGCCTTCTGTTCGAGGCTAGATGATTGTGCTAACCTAACAAAATGATAAGATAAAAAAACTACCCGGTGAATTCATCTGTTTTGGTGCGTGATAGCTTAGTGGGAACTACTCTTTACTGTATCTGCCAAATTAAGTGACAGTTAAGCTAAACACTGGTGAAACACGCCATAATAAATACGCCATTTTTAAAAAAATGAGCGGATTATCTGCCTAAAAGGCTTTTTATTGGTTCTGGTGGTTCTTCAATATTAGGAAGAAGTACTTTTCCAGATGCGCAGCACATACCATTTGCTTCATCACTCCATTTTTCAGCATAACATTTAGTACAAATCTTATTGATTGCCCCAATTTGGATGTTGTTCTGATGATCATAATCAATTTGTGGATTGTAACTGAATGACGACCTACTATTATGAGCTAAAATTCTATTGCCCGAATAAGCCACGCGGTTATCTAGTCTATAGATGTGCGCACCCCTCTCCCGTGACCCCTTCTTCGCCGCATAGCCCGCACGCACATACCACACCCCGGCAACGACGCGAGCGGCATATTTTGTTTAGATTGACATTTTAAAACTCGTAATATCTTTTGAATGCAATGGCCAATTTTAATAATTCAAGGTATCTACAGGTACTCAAACAGTCTTAATTTAAAAATAATTTATTTGGATAAGGATTGATATAAAGACATGAATAACATGGTGTTTTAGGCATGGTCTGGTTTTTGTTAAGATTTCTTTAAAAAATGTAGTTATAATGACATAATCACAATAGCGGGACATATGGTACCTCGAAATTATTTATAGATATTAATATGTTCTTTAATATTGTAGAACATATTTTTGTTCTATCATTCATAGTTTCCGCAGCGCATGCGATGAAAGTCATTTTATGGCAATATTTTCATACCTTGGATTACATTATTGAAATTTTAGTAGGGATCCCTATTTTTTTCTAGTAAAAAATATAATTTATATTACTCAAGGATAATGTAGCTTTCTAATGATGAGTGAATTATCGCAATCCGTCTAGTAATTTTGAGTTTATTCGTTATAAACACATATATACAACGTTTCCTCTTTGTAATATTAATGTAGATAGAATAAGAATGTAACATTGTCATGGTTACTAGTTTTAATTTAATTAACAGATTTAATTACTGTTCTTTATTTTCTAATTCAAGACCCGACATGAAACTGACGACGAGGATAAGCAATGGAGCATGCAGCAGGGCATAATATAGATGTGGGATCGCATTTCGAACCACACGTAGACCCGGGAAGAAATGGTACAAGATGGCGTACCTGGGTGCGAATTTTTAATTATTATATAGAAGGTCAGGTAGGACTAACTCCAAATAAAAAATTAGCAAGACTGCTTTACCAAGCAGGACCTTCGGTACAAGACATATACGAAACGCTCGGTATCGAAGGAAAAGAAAAAGATGATTTATACGAAGTCGCAGTTAAGAAATTAACCCAATATTTTGATCCGAAAAAAAAAAAATAATTTATGAGAGACTATTGTTCAGAAACATGGACATGTTGATGGCCGAAACTGTACAGCAATATGTGTTACGGTTAAGGAACGCTGGAAAGTATTGTGAGTTTAAGGATCTCGATGAAGTAATCAGGGATCAATTGGTACAAAAATGTCCGCATACAAATCTGGTCAGAAAATGGATTAGAATAGGAAGTGAGCTGACACTAGAGGAAACCGTAAATATAGCATGGATTTTTGAATTGGAAATAGACATGGAAAAAGGCTTAATAATAAAGGAAAAAGAAATTGTGAAGGGAGAAGTAGAAATGATAGGTAGAATTTTTAAACCTAAAATTGAACAAAAGTGTTACAGATGTGGATACTCTGTTCATCATACGAAGGAAATAAAAAAGTGTCCAGCATACAACCAAACGTGTGACAGATGTAACATAAAAGGCCATTTTAAACAGTTATGATATACTGCTAGATAATATGGGTAGAGTAAAGTTTATTATTGACTCTGGTGCCTGTATAAATATAATAGACAAACATCAGTATAAAAGGTTGTTAAATAAAGGTTTAGATGTTAAGATAGTAAAACGATGTAATCAAAAATATAGTGCATATGGTGGAAAAATGTTATCAAGCATAGGTACTTTTAAGGTGACTGTATTTTCACCACAAACTAAGAAAGAGGTTAAAAATGTTGATATATATGTGCATGATGTGGACCATCATTATTGAGTAGAACAACTTCTGAAATGTTAGGGTTATTACAGGTAGGACCGGAGACTCAAAACATCGATGTTGTTGCCAATGACCGCACTAAGATTAATGATCCGAAGCTCTTTCAAGGTGTGAAAAAAATGAAGGATTTTAAAGTAAATACATCTACTTTTTTGGCACATCTGGATACTGGCAAAGTTTCAGATCACGAACACGTTAAGATGAAAGAACATTTGCCTGCAGTGATCGGTTTTATTGAAGCTATGACGTTAAACGAGTTAAAAGGAAAAACTTTAATCTATGAAGAATTAAGTGACGTAAAGAAGGTTCTCGAAAGGGATGTCTGACTAAAAGAGGTAAAAAAGTACCGAAAGGATCTGAGTAAGAGATATGCTCATAAAAGGAGACATACAAAAGAAATACATCTACAACCGGGAGATAAAGTGTTGCTAAAACAGAACAAGGTCAATAAATTAACTACTCCAATTTCACCTACAGAACATACATATAATTGTTTGGAAGGAAGAGAATAGTGTGGCGGCAAAATCAGCTGACGGAAAAATAGTCCGTAGAAATTCAGAGTTGAGAATGTACAAAGGAAATTACAAAACCAATAGTAAGAAATGTATAAGAGAAAGAAAAGAAGTTATGAATAGATATAATGAATACGATATACAAGAAAGCGGAAAAACAAGTGAAAGGGAAGGAGTAAGTTCAAATAATGTTGTCATAGACAAAGAAGAGTTGACATTTAGTAAGCATGAGTTTACCCCTGACCCTGAGTTTGACACGACCAGATCTAATCCAGTCAGAGAACGATATACTCCACTTAAGTATAAAGATTTCGTATTAGGATTGATTTTAAATTGTATTCCTGAGAATAGTGTTAGATAGTCTTAATTTCAATTTTTAATTAATAAGAATCCTTTGTTGTTTTGATTGATAATAGATTAACTATTTATTTCTTCGCTAAGGAGAAAAGGGATTGTAGGGTATTGGAACGCTTTAGTAAATAGCGTCCTGGCATTATATAAAACATAGAATAAGAATGTAACATTGTCATGGTTACTAGTTGTTATTGCAGATTCAATAAATAAAGATTCGAACAAATTTAAATACTGTTCTTTATTTTCTAATTCAAAGACCCGACAGTATGTTGTAATTATTTATAAACATTTTGTCTCTTTTATTGGTGTTATGATGAGAGAGTTTAAATTTTTATTTGTCTCTGGTGAGTACAGAGGAACAAAGTTTTAATATTGACATAGGTAAATGGACAAACTATCGACACTTATGACGTCGGATATGTAAATTACGTATTTAACCAGAGAAAGAAAAAAAGTTCAATTTTGTACAATGTCTGTTTGTCGCCTAGAGTTAATATCTTTTTGTTGTGTTGGTTTTTCAAAATTATATGCAAATGTCAATGTTCAAAGTTCAAATCAGACACTTGTATCAAAACTGCCAGAGGTTGATGTAGAATATATGATATATCATTTTCATAAAGGTGTATATCCCTGTATTAAATCCATATCTTCTTTAATACATCTGAATTAGTCAAATATAAAATAGAAAATTAAAAGTTTGCGAACAGTTGTAATGTTTGTTATGGGGGATTAGCCAAGAAACAAAAGCCTAGATTAAGTTTCGATAATCTGTTAATCTTGAGATTATAGCCAACAATAGGCTTGCCCAATTAATTGTATAAAGGGTAAAATTTGATTAAAAATCTTTAAGAGAATCACTGTTTTGAAAAAGAAGATAAAGGAAAACAACTTTGGTAATAGAGGAATTAATTATAGTGTGAATGACAATATTTACATTTCACAATTTGTTTATTGAAATTATTAACATTAGTCTGGTTTCCACATTTATTGGCACTCGGAGCAATAATTTATACAGTTTATTACATCTATATCAATCAAACATATGATAGGCTGCGCAATATTAATACAAAATATTAATATTATATGTACACAGGCCCTCAGAATACGCGTCGCTAGTCAAACGCAAGCAGCGCGAGTGCAATACTAGAATGTCATGACACGAAATTATAAATTTGTCTCCTGTCAAAAATACCGCTTAACGCGATTAAAGAAGTTTTCACAAAAAGAAAGCAATAATCAACAACGCTATGTGTTGAGAGAAGTTAAAAACCTAAGAAACTAACTTTAAATCATAGTTACGACTAGTCACTGGAAATGCTACAAAAACTTATATCTATTATATATATAAAATTGGAGGTGTGTGTCCCTATATTTCACTTTGCAGCTAAAACTACGCATTGCAGACGAAAAGTGTTTGTATGTGGCAATAGGTACAAGGTTCCCATTGTGCACTATGGTGGTTGCAAGTCGATAATTATAAGGGTGTAAAAGATACGGGGGTTGAAAGATGTTAACTTTGAAAATGTGACTATTATTGATCTAAAATGGTCTGGATTGTTCAGGAAACTTCTGGAATGTTCTAGAAAGCTTTAATATGTATAACAATGTTCTGATCGATCGAAAATGTTCTAGAAAATTCTAGAATGATCTAGAAAATTCCAAAATGATCTGGGAAGTTCTAAAATGATATGGGAAGTTCTAAAATCGACGTTTAGATTCTGATCGAATGAGAATGTTCTAGAAAATTCTAGAATGATCCAGAAATGTTTAGAATGATCTGGGAAATTCTGGAATGATGTAGGGAGTTCTAAAATCTACGTTTAGATTCTGATTAAATAAGAGTGATCTAGAAAATTCTAAAATGATCTGGGAAGTGCTAAAATCTACATTTAGATTCTAATCAAATGAGAATATTCTAGAACATTCTAGAATGATCTGGAAAGTTCTAAAATGTAGTGGGAAGTACTAAAATTTACGTTTAGATTCTGATCGAATGAGAATGTTCTAGAAAATTCTAAAATGATCTGGGAAGTTCTAAAATCTACGTTTAGATTCTGATTGAATGAAAATGATTTAGAAAATTCTAGAATAACTCCGAGTAAACTAGAGAGCTTTAAAATGTATATTAACATTCTTATCGATCGAAAATATGCTGAGTGTTTTAGTAACTTTTTAAGCATCCCAAAAAATTCTAATATCAACAAATAAGTGTACTATTAAAAATGACCCAGCGAAGCGGGTGTTCACAGCTATATCATTAATCTAAAATGATTTGGATTTTTTTAAAGAATTCTAGAATGATTTAGACATTTCTAGAATTATTTGTAAAGTTTTCAAATGTAAGTATATACTCGAATCAAATAAAAATGTTTTAGCAAATTTTAAAATGATCTAGAAATTTATCGAATAATCTAGAACATCCAAGAATAATTTGGATATCTTTGAAATGTGTTCCAAAGCTCTGATTGATCAAACATATTTGAAATGTTCGAAAAAATTCTAGAATCACCTAGAAATTTCTAGAATGATCTAGAATATTCCAGAATGTTTTAGAAATGATTTATATGCCACGGTTTTGAACGATTAAGAATGTTCTATATATTACTAGATTGATCTAGATTGTATGCTAATTTTCTGATCAATATAGAATGTTCTAGAAATTCCTCCAATGATCTAGAAAGCTCCAAAATGTATCGTCGTAAGATTTTAATGTAAAAATAAGTAAGATCAATAAATTAATAAGAAAAAAGAAAATGTGTCTTTTATGTGAAAAAATTGTGAAGTAAGTAGTGATAGATTATTAACATTAACAAATAAGTATACAATTAAAAATGACCCAGCGAAGCGGGTATTCATAGCTAGTATTTTATATACTTATATAACTTATTGCAAGATGAAATTTAGTGCTGAGCCAAATGATACACTTCTAATTAAATTCAATAAAAAAGTGTGAGTGTGTGTACTAATGTACACGCGTTAGAAGTTATACTTCTTTGGCGTAACAAGATAAAAATCTTTTCAAAAATTGTATCTTTCGCCTTATTCTACGTTTGTAGAAAAAACGACACTAACAGTAGAAAAAAGGTATTTAATACATTGGAAGTTTTAATACAAAGAAACAAAATGTTGACTATAGCTAACTTCAGGGTGTCGATTTTTCGTGACGGTGTGCGCGCGCGTCGTAATAACTTCAGGGTGTCGGTTTTTCGTGCCGTTGTGCGCGCGCATCGTAAAAATTTACTCTCATCATTTTTTCCTAACGCTCCAAAAGAAGTATAACTTCAAAATTATTCTTTCACAATAAAAAATAAATCTTTTTCTACGAACTCACTACTGTATTTATTTCAAGTACTTATAAATTCCTTGATTTATTTAGTGCTCTTCTAATATAATCAGTACAATCTAGTGCAGGTTTGGGGGTAATTCATCGTGATTCTTTGCGTAGCAGTTGGCAACACTGCTACTTTGACAGAAGAATACAGATTGGGGTAGGTAGGTATTGCTATTATAAGTAGTCTGTGATTATAAGTTCCATTGTTGTGTCAACGTGTTGTGATGTCTCGCATATAAAGATTGCTAATCTTGTATATTATTGTTATTGCGTTTTAAATATTCTTTGGTTTATTATACTAAATAAATAAATAATAAACATTAAAGTGTGGTGCTGCGAACCGTTTACGGAATATATTGTGAAAAGATAAATAACTCTGAAAATCCTATAAATAAATAGGATTTGAATGAAGTAAAACATCAACAATTTAAAAATATTTTATCCTGATTTTTCTACCGGTAAGTATGAAAAGTTAAATTTTAATTAATATGTCTACATTTTCTTATTAGCATCTAATTTGAACAGTAATATAATTGATATGTTATGTGTAAGTCTTTGTTCCGAAATGATTATAAACGTATAATAACTATAACTGAACTTCAGTTTGCAAAATCATTATTTCGACTCAATTTTTTTTATCAATTAAAATAACGAAATCATGAAACGTGTGAAACAAAAATTTAGTGCAACCTCATTTAATATGTTATCAATTTATTGAACATCATACTGTGGCCCTATTTAGATTGGACAGAATGAGATAAGTACTTACACAATAATGCAGATGTCACTTCTTTTAAAGGTATTAATTATTTTTATTTATTTTATTATTTATATTTATTTTCGGGTCATTTTTTTACGTTTTCTGTGGTTTATTTGTCTAAATTGTAACACATACTGGTTTGTTTAAATTCCTGCATTGCCTCAGACATGATCTGGGACTCTGTGTATGTAATCTATAAATTTTATTTTCATTTAATAAAGCTCCTATGTTATTTGAACCTTTATTTATTGCTAAGATAAATAACTTTCCTTGTTATCTTTATTCAATATTTTATATGAACTTTATTCTTTATTTGGTTTTAATGTAAAATACTTTTGTTTTGAATTTATGGTTTTTGGCATTTGGCTACAATTTCATCTCATGTTCAATGATAATGGAATCTATAATATTAAACCTGGTAAAACCTATTGTAGGACTGACTCTTGCATATAGAATGAAGGTGGTAACATGGTAGCTAAGCTTGGAAGAAGCCTTACCACAATAATATGGTTTCATTACTGTTTCTCTTTCCTGAAGTCTCTCAATCTATCAACATGGAATTAGAGCATACTACCATTGAGCAATCATGACATTATTACTGTTTTGTTAAGTAAGATTTAGTAATATTTAATATAAAAATTATATTTTTATTCATAGTGAGTTTCGAGATAAAAAATAATTCTGCCTTTATATAAAAATAATTCGGGTTTGTAATGTTCTAAAAGCTTTACAAAATAATGTTCCGTGTTAATGTACATTTTTTTATCAGTTTATAATGATGTGATTGAGTTGAGAAATTTGTACTAACAAAGCTTGATAAGCACTTGAGGAACCATTGTATGGGATTATTCGGATCTATTTTAATCATACCCCTTTAGCTGTTCCTTCCTTTCATAACAGACCTGGGATGTCCTCGTTCAAAAGACAGAGTTGTTTCATCTGGGCATGTGCCCAAAAGATTTTTGATGTCTTATGTTTGTTATATTGTAGGGCTGTGGAACAATCTCCAACTTGTGGTGTTTCCTTCTTGTTACAGTGAAGAGGTATTAAGTAATAACTTATATTGTGCTTAACATAATCACTTTGCAATAACACCAATAAATAAACAGTATTTTATTCACTAAATAAAAGTTTAAAATGATGTAATAAAATACACAAGATTTATAGATCTATATTGAAAAATTAGCCATTGATTTGCCAAGTGATAGTTGCTTATTTTTCAATTATGATATTGTTAAAAATCCACAAACAAGAAGTTTTCACTGATTTTAAAAATAATTATTAATGTAAAACTGATTTTTAATCTACTGTTAGGTTACTGTGAGGCAAATAAGTATATACAAAGTCATAAAGTGTGGCATGAGTATTTGGCATATCTGCAAATAATTTGACAGACATTTGTACTATAGTATTGATTTTTTGGTGCACATCAAAGCAATGTAGAAGACAAATGTTTGTAAATAAGGCTGGCTGTTAACATGGTTATATCCATATGTTTAAAAAAATGTATAGAAATATTTTTTAACATCTGGTGTTGGCTTTACTTAATTACAGTTTATTCCATAAAGAATACTATTTATTCCAAAAAATGTAAAGTTTTATGTGTGTATTAACGTATATTACTTAAATTCTCTGTCTGGCTTACTCTTTAGTATAATTATGCAAGTGTAAGTACATAGTGCAATTCAGGAGCCATTTCCTTTTCTTTTGAGTTAGGTACTATTTGTATTTAAGAAAGTCTGTTTTTATCAAAATAATTATATAAAACTTTAGTTTGTGGTGTCTATAGTAATTGGTTACACCAGTGTTAAAATTTATTATAATAGAGTAATTCAGTTTTTTTTAATACTTTTTCGGCTTTACCATTTTACCACAATTTGTAAAATGACAATGTGGTCTAAGATTATTAAATCTAAGGAGACTGGCTCTCAAGTGCAGTTAATTGAACCGGATGGATGGTATGGCTTCCGCATGATGTATTCCTTCAAAGGAGATGCGTGGGAAGGAAGTGAAGAAATTTTGAGTCAGAAGTGGACAATCACATATAGACCTTCACAACGTCCTTATACTGTTTGCTTCATGGTACACTAATGTTCAGTCTTTTAAATAAATGATAAAATTTGTATCCGAAAGTTGAGTAATTACTATTGCATGAATTAGTTGTGTTATCAAATAGAATGTTAACATATCAGTATTAAAAAATGTGATAAAGCTCCAAAGGGCATTTCTATAGATATTGATATTTAAGAATATAAATTTTGTAATAAATTTAATGCCATGTTCCTTTCTCTCAAATATATGCCATGTATATTTTCATGATTTGGTAAATTGGAAATGAATTATTTATTTATAGTTAATAGACAAGCAGCATAATTGCTGATACGTCTAAATCACACTGTGTCGAAATTTTTTGTCGGGTTTTTGTCACTGCAGATGTTCACTTATTAAAGTGAGTTTATTAGTCCGGAGCCAGTTGTCGAGTCAGTTTTTAAAATCGTGGACAGAAATAACAGATACTACGTCGTCAGGCAATCGGTTCCAGTTCAGAACCACTCTGTTACTGAGGAAATTGTGTGCAACTGTTGTGTGTGAAAGTGATTGAGTTATTTTAGTTTGATTTCCTCTTGTAGATCTTGTTATGTCTATAAAAAAAATATACATTTCACGTAAGTATGGCAGGTTGTATTTATGAGTAACTATTTTGTTACTTTCTATGAGGTCACCACGAAGGTGTCTTTCTTCGAGAGTAGTCAGATACAGTGCAAGCAATCTGTCTGGGTATGATTTTTTCCTTAAGGATTGCAATATTTTTGTGGCTTTTCTTTGAACACTTTCTAGAAGGTTTATATCTTTTTGGAAGTACACAGAATACAGTCAATTTTTAATTTTTAATTACTATCACTTTAGGTAATTTTAAATCCCTTGTAATATACACCTGTTTCGTAGAGAACCGATGACACGCTAAAAGAGCACAGCCATGATACCTTATTGATGTAAGACGTTCACAATTCTACATATTACGGTAATTCTCGTTGTTCGTGGTTCTGAAGTTAAAGAGGGTTTGAGAACCTTTGATGCAGTTAAAAACTCGAGTCAACGACCGTACCGACGTGAAGTTTGGCAATCGGTTCAGAGACTCGTATTACGCTTGCGACACTCAGCAATCTCGTTGTACAAATCTAGCAGTAGAGCAACGGTGAAAGGGCATTTTTCATTCAGGGCCGACATCCGTGTTTCGCGTTCGGACACGATTCAAGCATGCTTTGATTAATTACAAAGCTAAAGAGCCGGCAGAACCGTATTAGATCTTATAGGTACTATAAGTTCTGATGTCACAAAAGGTTTCTTTTGGTAACCAATCTCCTAGATTATTATTTCCATTATTGCGTAGGTAATAATATTATAAGTGTGATACTTACAACTAACAAGACGGTGGCTCCCTCGTTTGATTTTTCCAGGGAGTTTTTGTTGCATCTCGGAATCTATGCTGCGCGTAATTTCCATCTACTTCACTTGTGCACAATAACCGAATTATATAACGTAAGATGCCACCAACATTACAAAATATAGAGCCGAATAACATAGGAGTATGAATATCTAAATATATAAAAATCCAGTGTCATGTTGGTTGTCCACGATGAACTCCGAAACTGCTCAACCGATCTTTATGAAATTTGGCATTTACGTATCATTTGGTCAAACTCGAGAGATAGGATATTTCAATTTTAATTTATATTTCGGTTAATGTCGTCTATATTTTTTTAATTTCAAATGAAATTATAGTCAATGTTGAATATTGTTATTAAGTACTAGCTGACCCGTACCCACTTCGTTGGGCGGTAATAGGCATTATCAAGCTACAATTTTTTTCTAGAACTCAATCATATATTTCTCATCGTTAAGGCAGCGTTCGTAAGAAACGTTTTCGTTCGACCATTTTTTCTCCGACTCCCCAGATATTACCCCCTACAACCTCACAAACTTTACCTCTTTATGATATTAGTATAGATAATATAATCAGTTAATAGCTTCTGCCCGCGACTTCGTACGCGTGGAATGGTTATTTTGGGCTAAGACGCAGCGGAAGCTCTGAAAAGGAAAAAATACCCCGACTTTGCAACATTCTTTATTGCTGCTCCGCTACTATGGGTCTTAGCGTAATGATATATATAGCCTATAACCTTCCCCGATAAATGAGCTATATAACACTGAAAGAATTTTCCAAATCGGACCAGTAGTTCCTGAGATTATCCCCTACAACGTCACAACGTCACAAACTCACAAACTTTACCTCTTTATAATATTAGTATAGATAAGCTTCATGAGTCTCGAACAGATGACGTTTTAAATTAGTTTGTTGACAGAAAACTGTTATAAAACTATTATAGATATCTCGTTAATGGCGCCACGTTTTAATTTTGATTTTGTTTTTCAATAACTGAACCACAGCAACGCATGGCCGGGTCAGCTAGTAAAATATAAAATTCGTTACATGACACACCTAGACTCCGCGAAAACTCCCCCTAACACTTCGTCACAGTGCGTAAGCAGTTTAAGTAATTTCCCAGAAAGGTTTAAGTCAATTTAATCACGTGACGATGTACAATTTGGAAAGCAATCATTTTCCTGAGCGTATGCGTGTCCGTTCTACGCAATCCATCCACAGTTATGTTGAAGTTTTTTCGTTAAAAACGTTCACGTATGAACGACTCCGGATGTACACACATAGTTTTCTATTACAGCTACCATTTATGTCAGTATTCCAAGCGTAGGTTGTTGCGCGAATCATTATTTATAGAAAACCTGTGTTCTTGACGGTAATTATTCTATTATAGCTTGTCGTTTATGTTCCTAGGCGATTACTATGTGATCCGGCATGATTCGATTCACCTTGTGCTTTCAAACAACATAGATATAGGTTTTTATAAAATACCAAATTTGTTGGTCCTTTTTCTGCGCTACATTCGTTGTGTAAAATCGAATTTTATTATATTGGGTAAACGTTGAAAGAAATGTAGAGTAAACCATATAATGATTGGTATTCATTTTGTCGTTAATATCAAAATGAGCTAAATCCAATTTAAATCTATAAATATAAATAGCTAACTTCGGCCCGCGACTTCGTTCACGTGGAAAGTTACTTTGGGCTAACGCTAACATGCCGCGGAAGCAGTCAAAATGGAAAATAAACCGACTTTGAAACATTCTTCATGGGTGCTCCGCTCCTATTGGTCTTAGCGTGATGATAGCCTATAACCTTCCCCGATAAATAAGCTATAATATACTATAACTATCTGAGCTATAACACTGAAATAATTTTTCAAATCGGACCAGTAGTTCTTGAGCTTAACGCGTTCAACCAAACAAGCAAACCCTTCAGCATTATAGTATTCCTAGTATAGAAGTATAGATTTCCATTTTCTAGATCATTCTTTAGTGAGTGTAACTCTTATAATTGTTTTTATCATCACTTTTAAGTAATGTAAATCTTATAATAAACGTATTATAGCACTTCGAATGCGGTAAAAAAAACTTGCTTCAATCGACTTCTCGTTTATGTCACAGTGTAGTTGTAAAATCGGACTAATATATAAAAAAACATTGCACATATCAGTGTGTACACGCGGTGGAAGTGAACCTTCTTTGGTTTATATGTATTAAATTGTATATGGGAATAAGTAGTACATACTATATGAGAATGCTCATAAACTATGTACTGTATGAAATCTCGTAGTATAAATACTTAACTAAACGGTTACCTATTTTTGTATACTACCCAGACCCGGACAGACACTTATACATACTTACAGATATACATAAATACATAGCTACCTTACGTTTAACGCGTAACGAAAATTTTTCCCTACGGTGCCATAAGGACTTTCACTTCAAAAATTTTATTTCGATTTTATAATAATCATATATTATTTCGTGTAATCTAATTGAACAGAACATTCGTTGTATATCACATGGCTAATTCGTACTGACCTTTGTTAATCATTTTTTTTGCAGATAACAATTATAATACATAATAATTATGATAAGGGCGAATAACGCAGTGGCTTAAATAACTGCCTAGCAACAGTGTTACTGCTGTTACCGTCATATTGAATGTTGTGAGTCTTGAATAACTGTTCTGTTATTGTATTCTGTTTGTAAAGTCCTGTTTGATTATTATTATAGGAGCTGTCTTTAAATTAAAAAAATATTAAGCTAGCTTGAGAATATCTCACTGCGGCTTAAAGGTAGTCTATAAAATTATCAAAGATAATTTATAGGTCCAATAAAAAATATTTCTTAACGAATTCTAAAAGAGCAGATTTTAATGGAATTCTGTATACACGAAGTGTACATCATTACAAAATTATTGGGATATAAATAAGTTACCAGTACATTTTTATTTAATACTAGCTGGCACGGCAGACGTTGTCCCGCCCTGATTATAAAAAAATCATTGATAAATTATATGCTAAAACCTTCCCCGTAGATCTCTCTATCCACTGGTGAAACCCGCATGAAAATCCGTTCAGTGGTTTTTGAGTTTATCGCGAACAGACAGACAGACAGACGCGGTAGGGGACTTTGTTTTATAATATGTAATGATATCATCAATTTTCATGACCTTTTGTATACGGGCATTATATGTGATTCCAAAATTGATTGCATATTAATATTATAATACTAATAATATATGTCTATAATACTTTTAATAATCATAAAG
This sequence comes from Antheraea yamamai, assembly GCA_036509395.1. Lineage (NCBI taxonomy): Eukaryota > Metazoa > Arthropoda > Insecta > Lepidoptera > Saturniidae > Antheraea > Antheraea yamamai. The sequence continues at coordinate 13,252,702 of AP028450.1, forward strand.
TATACTTGTATATTAATTGAATAATTTTACGAGTTAAAAATAATATACATTTCATGCCTGTTTTAGTTTTAAATTTCATCAAACGCTCATAGATCTGTTTGATAATTATCTTAGAAAAAAAATGTTCATTGATTTCCTTAGTCGCTCGACATACATCAAATCTGCATTAAATCACAATATCATATCCGACGTTATGACTTTTACTTTTCAGAAAATTACCTTTTTTATAGTTTTACAGCAGCATTTATGGTATCGCGTGATCTGTGAAATACAATTTGGAGGGTAAATGTTACGACGTGGGCCCATTAAAATGTCATTTATCTCGTCGTAAAATTTGAACTGAGTTTGTGTAAGTCGGGTATCTGTTATTTTTTGTTATAGTCCTCGTATGGAATCTTTGCTTTATAACATTAATATATAAATACACAAGATGTACACTTAACATTTCACAGCCGGCACACAAAAATGAGTGCATTATGTAGTCATTTCAAATAGTCTCGCGTCGCTTGGGTCCTTGTAAAAACAACTTTAAATCATTCAGTAAGATTGAATTTGCAAAATCATAAGTTTACCGCATAACTATAATCACGTACTATATTGGGGAGTTTTTGCGGCCGGTTTCGAGCGCTACTTTTATTTGAGACTGTGTGTTTTGGATTTTTATATGTCAATGCTTTATAATAATAATATTTGTTCTGTTCAGTGTAGTAGTCAATACTGTCGAAAGTTTTTTCTAAAAATGTTATAGTATTTTTTTAACTGTTATAATCGTTGATCGAGATTTAAAATTAACGATAGTCATCGAGAATAAAATGTTTCGTCATCATCAACTTATGATGATAGGCCTTATGACAGTGATAAGCCTATACCTATGATTACTTAAACCAAATTCCTCTTCATCATGCCGGCCTGCAAGCCCATTACAAGTTGTATAAGAACTGCGCCTAGTAGTACTTTCGTAGGTGGCTGATATAACGAATGTCGAATCCGCAAAATAGGTTGCACTTCTAGCAGACAAGGCTTTAATAATTAGCAGTAGGCCCTTAGTTCCTCGCTTTGATGTTTAAGCATACGTTTTTCGATTAGTGACTCCAACTAAGCCTTATCGTGGCCTTTGAGATCTTTTGTAATTATTTCTTTCCACTGGTCACACTGGCCTTCTGGTAACAGTCACCATGACATCAACTTACAAAGGTGTGTCTAAAGCCGATAATCTATTCAGCATCACCAAATTATTGTAAAACTTACCGTGTTGAAATTATTATAGGAATGGTTCATTACCATTTCTGTAGTCTTATTGGAATTAAAAGAAGATACCGAGTTGAGGAATAGAAGAATTGAAGTACACTATCACCAGAACTATCTGCCGCATGAACCTTGAGACATAAATTATGCTAATGTCCTAAACGATCTTGAAAAGCAGTATGTATTGACCAGGAATGCTGAGGAAAGCATATGGTAAGAGATTGACCGTATATCTAAGACCAGTAATAGTATACCCTGAGATAAAGAGATATGTGGGATGCCGAAATAAAGCCATTCATCTACCCGTAAGAAATTGACTTCCTTATTAAGGTACACGATATCGTGATCAGTATGTTTTTGTTGTGTTCAGACGCTATTTGTATTGCGTAGGGATATTTCGTAATATCACACGAGATTCTACGTAATACTGACCCATGATGCCCTTTACGATACGATATTTATTAGGTCGTTTGAATGTGGGACACAATAATCTGTTTAGTATTTTGTTAGATTAAATGTATTTTTTAAAAGTTAACTAGCGGGCCCGCCGGGTTCGTCCTGCCCTGACAATAAAAACAGCCTTGACAAATTATATACCTAAACCTTCCTCATGAATTACTTTATCTACTGGTGAAAACCGCATGAGCATCCGTTCTGTAGTTTTTGAGTTTATCGCGAACAGACAGACAGACAGACGTGGTAGAGGTCTTTGTTTTATAATATGTCGTGATAGTTTTAAATTGAAGAAGTTTAGCGATTCGACCGGTGGAATGTCGTTTTTATGTTTGCATGTGTAAAATCGACATGTACCAAAAATATTTTCGCAGATTTGCTAATTAAAATTGGTAACAGTTTTGGTTGACGACGAAGGAAAATCTCGTGAGGAATTCAGAACCTGAGAGTTCGTGTAGTATCATCGTATCTGGATTTCTCGGGGTTTGAATTCATATATACTTCATGGGCTGACGTGATATTTTTTAACTTTATTTTCGCGACCAATCTTCTACATTCTTATTGCCATTGTCGAGTAGGTAATAATATTATAAGCGTCTTGTGATAATTTTCATGTACTCAAAAGATGGTGGACCCCTTGTTAGAACTTTCCAGGGAACTTTTGTGGTATCTCAGAATTCATGCTCCGTAGTATTCTTTTCCACCCACTTCACTTGTATAGTGCATAAAAGTAAAGTTGTAAAAGCGTAAAGTGCCATCAATATTACAAAATATAGAGTCAAATAACAAAAGATTATGAATGAAATATAAAAGTCACAACATAAGAGACTAAGATCCCACCAAAAATTCGACGCGATAATTATTCCCTTCCTTTCAAAAGCGGGTCAGCATCGAGATATTCACAAACTCGTATTATTATAATTTTAAACATATTTCGCATTTTGTGTTTATAATAAGTTGGTATAATTTGTTGCCGTTGTATCTCCATTGTGAAATTGACTTGCTGTTAAATAGTTACGGTGAATACCCTGATGCAGTAAGTTGTTTCTGTATATTACTTACAATTATTTAAGTTTATAAGCCAGCGTCAACTTCGATAGTGGCCTGTGTTGTAAGATTCTATTGCAAAACTTTATTACCGCAAGTCTACATTGTAAATTATTACCGTGTGAAATATTTCCCAATCCATAAGACAATTTAAGGAAATAACCGAGCGAAAATGATGGTAAAAGTAAAAGTGTGGAATTTGTGGGGATTGATCTATAATGGGTGCTGTTTAGGGCAAGTTGTGTATAAAATGGGAAACCCTGAAAACCTTGCAATATTTTACTGTAACAGGTGTTCTACAGGGGTCGGTCTTGGGGCCGCTCCTGTGGAACATGGGCTACGACTGGGTGCTCCGGGGCGCGCGTCATCTGTTACGCGGATGACACCCTGGTCGTAGCCCGGGGAGGAATGGGGGGAACTGGTGCGGCTGGTCACGATGGCCACAACCCTCGTGGTCAGGCGTATAAGGAGGTTGGGCCTCAAGGTGGCCCTCGAGAAGACCGAGGCCCTATTATTCCGCGGGCCTCGGCGAGGGCCACCACCTGGATCAGTTGATCAGGATGAGAACCCAAATGAAGTACCTGGGCCTCACAGTGGACGGGCGCTGGCGGTTCGAGCCCCATTTTGCGGGGCCCGGACCGCGAACTGTTAGGGCGGCGGCGGCGCTTGCCTGGTTGCTCCCCAATATAGGGGGGCCGAGTGCTGGGCGCCGCCGACTCTACATGGGAGTCGTGCGAGCGATGGCCGCCTACGGGGCTCCGGTGTGGGCCGACGCCCTCGGTGCCGCTAACGTGCGCGCACTCCGAAGAGCGCAGCGCACGGTGGCACTGAGGGTGATCCGGGTGTACCGCACGGTGTCCTCAGCGGCGGCCTTCACGCTCGCCGGCTCCCTTCCCTGGGAGCTGGAGGCAGGAGTTCTCGCCGCCGTGTATGATTTCACGGCGGAGAGGAAACGAAGTGGGGAGCCTCTGGCTCCCAGGGAGATAGAGGAGAGGAGACGGCGTCTTAGAGAAGACGCCGTCGAGAGATGGAGGCAGGACCTGGCGGACGCGCGGTACGGGCGGTATACCGTAGACGCCGTCGGCCCAGTCCTGCTCGAATGGATTGGGAGAGGCTGGGGTTCCCTGACGTTCCGACTGGTGCATGTGCTCACCGGACACGGTTGTTTCGGGTGATACCTGCACCGGATCGCTCTCAGGGAGCCGACCCCCGCATGCCATGAGTGCGGTGCTGACGAGGACACCGCGCAGCATACTCTGTCTGAGTGTGCTGTGTGGGAGGGACAGCGCCGCGCTCTGGCTGCGGTGGTAGGGCGTGATTTGTCGCTGCCGAGCGTGGTTTCCGCGATGCTTGGCAGCGACTAGGCTTGGCGAGCGATGGCCTCCTTCTGCGAGGAGGTCATCTCGCAGAAGGAGGCGGCGGAGAGGGCGCGTGAGGTAGACCCTCTAAGTGGCCCTCTCCGCCAACGGAGGACCGGCGGGAGGAGGCGGCGCTTTGCCCGACTCCTCCTGCCACCGTAGTTGGACCTGAGGGGATGGGCCGGGGGGCCCATCTCCTCATTGCACAGGTCCGGCGGACGAGGGGAGGTAGCTGGTGTGTACCCAGTCTGCCTCTTTATAGGTAGGAGCCCGGCGGTGACCTTCCGCCGGGCGGACCGTTGGGGCGGCTCTACAAGGTTGATTAGCATTGTACGATTCCTTGCCGCCCCAACAATTACGGTCTGTCGGTACACCGTGGGGTTTTAGTCCGTGCGAGTCGGACATAATCCACCCTCCCCACCGGGAGGGTGGCGTATCCATAAGGGATTTCCCCACGTTAATAAAAAAAAAAAAAACGGGGGTCAAAATATGTTCTGGGTGCAGCCACGATGCCCTTGGTGATAATCCCTTCATAGTCTTCATCTCTCGACAGCCACCGTTGTTTCGGGATTATAATGTACTTCTCGTCAACTCTCATAATCTGCAGTACCTTTCATTTTGACGTATTTTATAAAAAAAACAGTTCGGAATCATCGTAACCAGGGTATCAATATTAAAAGTTGATAAGTTACTAGCATCAGTCAATCGTTTCGTTTTTACGAGGCGATGAACGTCATCATCACCAGCCTATAAGTAACCCACTTTAGGGCCATAGGCCTCTTCCCGAAGGAAGGTATGGGCGTAATCATCAGGCCATGACGTATTATTATCCCACATACGGTAGTTCTACAAGAACATATCTCAGGTTCAGGTTTCCTCACGATGTTTTCCTTCACCGTCAGCCGATAGTGTTACCAATTTTGATTCATAAGTGTACGCGAATTCCAAAAAATTCGTTGGTACATGCGGATATCGGATTGATATTCCACCAAATCCCTAAACCACCACGACTTGAACGTATTTGGGCATAATTAAAATTTTAGAATTTCACTCGAATATGTATACTTCAACTACGTCTAATAAGAGACGAGTAAATTTACAGTTGTTTATTACGTCACACAATTTTGCACCGTTGCTTTGGAGTGTTACACGAGATGTTAACTTTCAAAATAAGTTTACAGTTATTGAATTCGGTCTAGGTTAAGCAGTTTACAAACAGTATGAAATACCTATATGTTGGCATTATTGTATACAAGCCTACAGTGCGAAGTTGCATCAATTATGTCAAGGATTCATCTTTTGCAAGTTTTTTCATGTAAACGCGTTCTGCTGTGTTTAACTTTTTTATTTAACTGTATTAGCTAATTCGATATATCTGCTTTTAAATGGGTTCTATCGCATATAGGCATATACAAGTTCACGGTACCCCATGGCACCCCTATAGTAGTGCTACGTACGGTTTATTGGCGTACGGCTTTAAGTGAAGTTTTTAGGTAGGTAGGAGTCGTTTCGCCACTACTCATGCTCCCCCGGCCCTTGAATGTATCATGTGGGATTTCTCTTCACGTGAAAAAAAGATTTAGCGTGTTTACTATCTTAGAGCACATCGTAATTTAATTTCAGATGACATTGTGGTCAAACGTAAATTTATATAGTACTAGCGGGCCCGGCAGACGTTGTCCCGCCCTGATTATAAAAAAAAACTGGACAAATTATATACCAAAACCTTCCTCATGAAACACCTTATCTACTGGTGAAAACCGCATGAAGATCCGTTCAGTAGTTTTTGAGTTTATCGCGAACAGAGAGACAGACATACGCGGTAGGGGGGGACGTTGTTTTATACTATGTAATGATAAAATAAAGTCCTACCACTATACATAATCAGATTACGATGTGTTTGCATCGGTTTATGTGTTGTCCGAAAACTTTACCAGTGAAATATCATATGGCAGAAAATAAAAGCACAGTGGGTAATAGAGTTTTTTCTATTAGAATTATATCATACAGTTAGTGGAAACCCTTGACCTATTTAGGCACGTGGCGTTTACTTTTGGTCCCGTTGGCTTGTACAACGGGAAAGGTATATAGATTGCGCCAGCCGTGGCCGCGACTCTGTCCGCTTGGAAACTAATTTAAAAAAAAAACAGTGACTAATAAAATCATCTTAATGTATTAAGTCCATTTACTTATCTACATTTCTCTCGTTCTTCGCCACGTCGTCGTTAAAATTACAATAACTTTTGATAGAGTGGACCAATTTTAATGAAACCTAGACTAAATGTTACTCGGATATGCTTTATGATTTTTATGGTTTTATCGTGAACGCAGTACTTTAGCAGTGATGCGTGTTCAAACAAACAAACAGACATTTCTAAAAATGACTGGAATGTATTTTATTATTTATTCCTAGCGACCTGCAACAATTTTTTTCACAAAAATCTAAAAAGTACAGACACTAGCTTTACATTCTTATTATATGTATATACATTTGATTTATGTATATCATAGGTTGTGTGGTTTAACCGGTAGAATATAGATTCAATGTCCGCAGGATTGAACCCCGACGGATTTTTTGGGAATTCGTGTATGACATTTCTAAGAATCATTGAAATATATTTTATTACTTATTCCTAGACACTTGCAACAATTTTTTTTACAAAAATCGAAAGTATACAGATCCGTTACATTTACATTTTTATTATATGTATACAGAAGATGGTATGATAACTTTGACTGTTGATAGGTCGTATTTAGATGGATATTAGGAAGAATATTTATGAAATATGAACAAATAGACATAAATCAGATTATTATGTATCAGGTGTCTGTCTGTCTGCCCTTGATTTGAAGATCTTGTGCAACGAAAGTTTAGAATGTTGTCCAATCGTTCATTAATTGGCTAATAGCCGATGATGAAATTTCTGTTATGAAAGATCGTGTATCCCTTACGCGTGCTTGTTGAAGTATGGGTGTCAGGTTCTATGATGAAGCAATAGTTATCTCGTTCGAGATTTGATTTGAATATATTATCTGTGGGTATTAAGATTATATTTTTATTAAATTTTACATTTTAACTAGTTTCTGCCCGCGAATTCGTCCACATGGAATAGCTACTTTACTTACTTGAAAAAGAAAAAGCACCCCGATTTTGAAATAGTCTTCATTGTTGCTCCGCTCCTATTGGTCTTAGTGTGATGATATATAGCCTATACATTCGCATGGACTAAAACCCCGTGGTGCCTTCTTATACCTTTTGGCCGGGGGAGCAGGGACTGCCTTACCGGCACTATATTTGCTTCCCCGCCAGGTGTTGGTTCCTCTTAAGGGACCCCGACTGAGTTCTGAACAACCAACCAACCTAGTGTAATCGTTACGGTGGCACTCTTAGGCCTTATCCAGCGTGGTGGCTAGGTGTCTGTATCCGACTATGCCTCTAGAACATTGTACTTGGTGACAAGCCCATCACAATGCCTGTCTTTTGTTTGTCGCGTTTCAAGGCCAGTCGGTGTGTATACAGCAGCTGGCGGGTTGCAAGCCGACATGATAGCGACGACTGTCGATGGATTGTATATGCTTTGAATGGCCGCCGTTCTTTTTGGATTTACCAGTCCTTACCATCGTGTATTATCACGTTATTTTGTCGTACTACATTAAAAAAAGTTGTAATTGTCGTAAGTTAATAACCCCTGGACTATGCAAAACCATAAGGGTTAAAGCTCCATATAAACGAATATACACCTTACGATGCGGTGGTCAATAGACTGGGCAGCATAAGTAAAAAAAAAACTTCGGCAGTGCCTGTATATTTTTCTATTGTTGTTTATATTCGTTAAATTTGTTTGCTAGAAGTTTGTAAACATCAGTAAAACTGGTCGATTTTAATGATTTTAGAAAGTTCTTATTTGGTATTATATAATAATTGATTTATGTATAAAATTAAAACATAGAAGTATGATTGTGGTGGATATAATATCACTACATATTATAAAACAAAGTCCTGTGCCATGTCTGTCGGTTTGTCTGTCTGTCTGTTCGCGATAAACTTAAAAAGTACTGAACGAATTTTCATGCCCTTTTCACAAGTCGATAAAGTGATTCATGAGGGAGATCTAGGTATATAATTTGTTCAGGTTTTTTTATTATCAGAGCGGGCCAACGTCCGCCGGGCCTGCTAGTTTGGTATAATAATTGATTTATGTATAAAATCAAAACGTGGAAGTACGATAGTGATGGATATAATATGTTAGTTAAAAATATTTGTTCTAGTATCGTTATCCAGGTGGAAAACCGGGGAATACTTCTCAAGGACGTAACGCTGCGTCGCCGTAACGCGTAACGCTTTTCGTTCTAATTCGCGTAAATGTAATTCCTACCATTATATTATTGTTATATATTGCAACACAACAAAATATTACAACGCAATGTGATATCAAATAATGTTTCAATTATGAAGTAATAGCGGTTATTTGAAACGATGTGCTAATAAGTGTTACAATACACAGATCAATTATGGTTAGACGTGAATTATCGAACACCACATTTACTGTAAGTCATATGTGTTAAGTGCAAATGATTGCACTAATACAAATTGGTAATGCGGTTTGGGAACTTATTGTAGAACCTAATACCATTGCCCAAAAACTGTTACAAGTCTTGCTAAGCCTAAAACATGGGATGATTACTTTGTGCTTCTAGTATTTCAATGATGCCTAAATCATGTGATGACAGAGTTAAGATACTGAATTCCTGAAATATCGTCTTTACTGATTCGCACGTTTCCGTTTTGTAAAGTGCTCGAACTACCCAGTGTGGTATAAATATGTGTTATATCTACCTCAGATGCCTCACAGTATCACACCATTAGGAATTAACCTCATCAAATCAAATTAAAAGCACTTTATTCAATTTAGGTCCTAAGAAGGCACTTATGAACGTCAAAACTACCACCGGTTCGGAAAACAACCCAGTCATCGAGAAGAACCGGCAAGAAACTCGATCTGGTTTATCTTTATAACAAATATATCTAACATTTAGAATATATTAGGTACATGTCACAAATTTTTTAATGGATGCACAGAGATGAGTCAATTCCAGACATCACCATCGTTCACATATTGATCCACTCTATAATAGCCTTTTGACACCAAAACCAGCGTGACATTACGCTTAAATTCGCAATCCGGCGAATCCGTAATATCCTTTGGGACTTTGTTGTAAAATCTAACACTATTTCCCAAAAAACTATTACTGGTTTTCCTAAGTCTAACACATGGGACAACCAGTTTGTCACCTATTGAAGTAAACGAAGTAGAGCAATCTAGTAGAGGCTATAACTGTTGATTTATTTTTATATTTACAAGGCACACATTACATATAATAAGTAACTATGTTTACAATTACAAATTATAGTTTATTTTTGACTGCTATATTATCCAAAACTATATGCATGGACATCTATGCTTAACATATATAATCATACAATCTTATAAGAGTATGCTAACTTAAATATATGATATTAAGGAGAAAACCTGTGTTTATGGATTATGGGAGGAAATTTACTCGGACTAAGATGAAATATGTCTATGTCGATGTCGGCACAGCAGGAGATACCGTTAGTGATAGTATTATATGAGCGACATGTTAGCAATCGGATTATTAAAGGAAACGTTATTTATATAGAAAGGAATATGAAACAGTATAGTGTAACGACCGCGAAAGTTGGTGTTAAGATTAAGCAAGCATATTAATTGTGGACAGTCTATAATATAATTAATTATTTTATATAGGAAAGTTAATTCACTTGCTTGCCTTGTGCTAGACAACGACGAGATTTTAAAATATTGAGCACGTTCAAGATGACTAGGGAGTTTTCTAAGACATAGTGTCTTTAAACAGCGTGTCTGAATTCGTTCAATATTCTTTATATGAACTGAGTAATAGGGAGACCAAACTACGGAGGTGTATTATAGGCCTTACTAGAGTTTTATACAGATAAAACATAGACATGGGCCTCATAAATATCTTAGTTATACGAAATAGAAAGCCAAGGATCTGATTACTTTTACTAATAATGTGGTTGTAGTGTGGCGGAAGGATAATTTACTATCAAACATAACACCAAGATCACTGGCGACTTCCTTACGTTCAATTGAGTAGTTATTTATTTTATAACTAGCGGGCCCGGCTGACGTTGTCCCGCCCTGATTACCCCCCCGCAACCCCCCTTGTGGGTGGAATTTCGTAAAATCCGTTCTTAGCTGACCTCTACTCGGCGAAAGGAATAATCCTACCATATTTCAAGTCGCTACGCCTTATCGTTCCAGAGATATCGTGATGAGTCAATATATAGGTGGGAATCTCTAATATATATATGGATTATATACTAAAACTTAGGGATTGCGGTCACCTTCCGCCGGGCGGACCGTGGGGGCGACTCTACAAGGTCGAGTAGCATGTACGATCCCTTGCCGCCCCCACAACACGGTCTGTCGGTACACCGTGGGGTTTTAGTCCGTGCGAGTCGGACATAACCGACTCTCTCCCCCGAGAGAGTGGGTATCCATAAGGGATTTCCCCACGTTAAAAAAAAAAAAAGGTAATCATTATTTTATAATATAAATACATAAAAAAACAGCGGACTATTCTGGCAAAACTTATCCGTGGTCATAGACATAATTAGTGAGTGAACAATCAATCATTCTCCGTTTTCGTACCTTTAGGGTTGGAAATTTATTCTCAAATTTATATGGGACCAATTTCCGGGTATACCCTTTCCACTTTTTAAAATTGGACTACTTTGTAAACAGCTATGCGTGGTCATACATACAAAAAAAAATATATATGTACGCGTCGACTTGAGAACCTCCTTCGTTTTTTTCGTCGGTTAATAATAACGGATAACGAATAATCAACAGCGAATTAACATGTTCAATAATTTGTTATACGTTGTGTAGGATTGCGTTGTAATATATACAACAATAATAACGTTATATACTCATTATACTCATACTACTGTGATACTTGCATGTTTTACACCTTAAAAATCTTAAAATTTCCATATAATTCATGTCTAGTTGTGAGTGGCGTATTGCATCGTCTGCGTTATTCTTTGGTAACCATCAATAGGGCTCTTCAGACGGCATTTGCAATTATTACTAAATGCGTTTGCATCAGAAGAAATTTATTTTGTAGCGACAGAAAATAAGTAGGCTCACTATAACACGTTTGCATTACAGTTACACTTGCATAACGCCGAAAATGGAGTCGATGTGAATATGAAAGAAAGAAAGAAAGAAAGTATATTTATTGTAGCAAATACACGGACAATACAATAGTGAAAAAAATAAAGTTACAAAGATATGTATAACATAAAATAAATAAAAGAAATTAAACATTACAAGATATTAAAATGATGCCATGGTACTGCTACAATGGTGCACAATTCAGCATGTGCTAGCTGCTACCATTGCAAGTGACTCCAACGCTGATTGCCTAGAATATGTATGTGATGATATATATAGAATACGTATAAAAGATGTCTAGAATAGATCCAATTTTTTTTTATTATAGGGAGCAAACGAACAGGCGGGTCATCTGATGGTAAGTGATCACCGCCGTCCATAGACACTAGCAACACCAGGGGTGTCGCAAGTGCGTTGCCGGCCTGTATTTGAGGGAGGGTGAGTTGGAGTAGGGGAAAGGGAATGGGGGAGGGAATGGGGGAGGGAAGAGGGGACGGGGAGGTGGGTATCCGGCGCTCTCACTGACCGAACGAAACGCAACAGTGCAAGCACTGTTACTTCACGTCGGTTTTCTGTGAGAGGGTGGTACTACCCCGGGCGAGCCGATCCATTCATGCTGAAAATAATACCTTCAGCGTGGCTCTACCACCTACTAAAGCTTCTATTCAAGTTTTTTTTTAAATTGAGTAATTGGTTTTAGCTTAACGTGCCTTCACAACTGCACCTGGTTTTTAGGGTGAGCGTTTAAGGCGCCAAATGGCACCAAGCTCAAGGGTGCAAACTTGACCAAACTTCGGCTTGGGCTGTTGCCTTGAATACAATGTGAATCAAACTGAACTAACCATGTGAGCTTAGCTCATACTCTTATACTTTAGTGAGACACATATGCATACCGTCATATGCGTCGCACGAAGGCGTACATGTATTCAATGTTTGACAATTTTGATTAACACTAACTAACCAAAAAGGGAAAAGGGTCTCTCACATAATCCGTGTACGTACCGTGTGAGTGCACTTTTGTGGAGTGCAGTATGTGGTATACAACTAACTAGTAAATGCGGTGTTACTGTATAGCACTACCGGCATGTTCGAGGGCTTCCCTCTGAGAGATCGAACTTAAGCTTGAGATGCAGCCAAGGGTGGTCGCGACGGGTGTGCAGGAGCAAAGTTGATTGCTCAACCACGGTGGCGTGATCCGTGTTTTTATGGCACGAGCAAGCTCTGTTTAGAGAGGCGTTGGTGTATAAATCATTCGCTACTGTGTGCCCAGTATCTAGTCGTCCGCCGCTTTTTTAGCCATCCAACTAAAGTAGGTAGCTAATTATAACTAAAATACTTATGACCAGCCTGCAGCCAATAGTATTTCAGAATGGTTAAAGTAGCCTAAAAGTATAAAGTAGCCAGTCATTAGTACGGGACATCAGTACGAACGCAGGTCAATAGTACTGCTCTCGACGTACTATAACCGAGAATACGTGTGAGGGTGGATGAATGTCTACTGTTTCACTCAAAAACTACTGAACGAACTTTGATCAAAATTTCAGTATCTAATATAAATATCGTATTATGTTAATGGAAGTTTCATCATAATCCGTTCAGTATTCGGCTCCAGTCGCTATAGGCGGATTCTACTTATTAGGTGAATTATGTAGAGAATGGGGCCATTCAAGTATTACGTAAGCAGAATTTTTGAAATTTCTGCCCGCCTCCTCCCCCTGATCAGCAAAAGTAAGCAATGTCCTCTCCCCATAATTACGTCAATATTTATATAAGTATATTCAAATCTGTTCTAATTCAGTAAATAAATATTGCTGCCCGCAATCACATAATCACAGCTAATCACCATCCAGACCCCCAAGCCCTATGCCATCAAAAATACGCAAATCAAGGACCTCCCCTCCCCCATCAGTGCTTAAGTAATACCTGAATGACCCCAATAAATAAGAAAAGGTTTTTCTGTTGTGACGCCCCTAGCTTGAATTGCTCAGCGACACAATTTCACGGTTGAAGGATCACATCTATTGAACTCTGGTAAATAAGCGTATTGGATATGTTAAGCACTTTGTTTTTATAACTCACATTAGGTATCAAAGACGTCCGTATAATAAATGTAAATTATTATTTTGAGTCAATGATGTTCGTTGAGTCGTTTGACCGGCGCGGCGGAATATCTATACGACATACAAAGATTTCCGAATTTTCATATTTCTATTAACTAGCTTTTGCTCAGTGTAGGTTAGACCAATCCTTCGAGGACAGTACTTTTTTATAGTATCACAGGTACCCTATGTCCTCTTCCTTACCCCTGATAATGGGTACGCAAGATCTCACGATGATCGGTTGAGTAGTTAAAAGGTCAAAGTATTAGAAACAAATAAACAAACTCATATTCGCATTTATAATGTTAGTTAGAATTTAAACTGGTGAAGCTTTCAGCTGACGGTAAAGGAGAACGATGTGACACCTGGACTTGAGAAGTGATCTTGTAGCACTACTGTATGTGGTAAAAATGAGGTATGATGGTTTTCTCGGTATTTGAAATCGCCAGTACTTCTAGTCCAGGAAGTGCTATCTTAGGCTAGTGGCAGGGCTTAAAGAATTTTGACTATATTTCCATACTTTTTGGACAACATTTTTATGAAAATCTAGGTATATCCATTGAACGATACAAAACCCATTAACTGAGTACAGAAATCTCCTAGCGAATAGGATATATAAACACGGATGTGTAAACAAGCATTGGTAGGATTATTAATGTGGCGTCCCTCTTGACATCGCGATACAAGATATTGATACAGCGCCATCTATTAAAGCACATGCGACTTAACATGCTGATTAAGCTTTTATCTTCCCTCTGGAAGAGGCTTGTGGCCCAGCAATTTGACTATTATAAGCTAGCATTTTTATTTAGAAATGGCAAACTACTTTAACACCGTTATGAATCGAAAGAATGATTGTAGGTCCAAAATTTTAATTAATTGGTGGTAATTTTAGTCACGACTAAAACTATACGTGATGAGGTATAAGATATGACAATCCTGTCACTGTAAAAAAGGGTGCATCTAACTAAAACTCAAATCGAGGGAAAGAAATGAAAGCACATTTATTTGTTGCACATATGACACATGTATGTACAAAATTATTCATTACTAGCCTCTGCCCGCGACTTCGTTCGCGTGGAATAGTTACTTTGGGCTAAGGAAGCTCTCAAGAGGAAAAAATACCCGATTTTGAAACAATCTTCATTGGTGCTTCGCTCCTATTGGTCTTAGCGTGATGATATATAGCTTATAACCTTCTTCGATAAATGAGCTATATAGCAATGAATTTTTCAAATCGGACCAGTAGTTCCTGAGATTACCCCCTACAACGTCACAAACTCACAAACTTTACCTCTTTATAATATTAGTATAGATAGACTATACATACAAAATAGAATATAAAAACAAATACAAATAGATACAGCCAAACAACAGTTACATACAGTAACCTCCTGTTTTGACATAGGTTAAAAATTGAAAATTTCCAATTTTGAAGAAAATCGAAATGTGCAATCTGTGCCTTTACAGTCCAGTCCGCGCCAAACTTGTCGACCGCTCTCAATATGGTTGCGCAGAACAGAAATTTAGGTATAAATACATGTAATATTATTATATATATAACGTCGAGACAATTTATAAGTTAACTAGCGGGTCCGGCAGACGTTGTCCCGCCCTGATTATAAAAAAATCTTTGACAAATTATATACCAAAACGTTCCGCATGAATCAATTTATTCACTGGTGAAAACCGCTTGAAAATCCGTTCAGTAGTTCTTGAGTTTATCGCGAACAGACAGACCGAGAGACGTGACAGGGGACTTTATTTTATACTATATAATGATAAATAACAATTTTAGTTTCCTATAATATTTAAACTTTGATTTGTATTAATCTCTTGACTATATTAGGTACAAGTAAGAACTTACGGTTATATTAAGAGCGGACAAAAGCTATATGAAGACTGTAAGTCTAAGGACCCGTTGAAGTATTACGTAAGCGGAATGTTTGTAATTTCTGATCGCTCCCTCCGCCTCGTCAGCCAAAGTAAGCAATGCTCTTACCCCCCCCCCCCCCTCCTTTCCCACGCTTTCGTAAACATTTTAATACGTATTTTATTTCTTTCTGGTCAAATAAATAAATATTGCTGACGTCTCCCTTCAAACCTCCCTATGTCATCAAAGCAAATCAAGGCCCCCATTAGAGCTTACGTATTACTTGATTACAGTTTAATTTGAGAACTAAAGCTCATAGAAGTGAAGAGACAAGTACTATAAATTGTATGTTTTTTTTTCTTGATACCGAATACATAGAAAAATCAATATTGTAAAAACCAGAAGATGTGTCCTTTAATTGGACGCCTGAATTATCTTCCACTGGATCATGATCCCATTAGGTGGTATACCCCCACTAAAGTGGTAAGCTTAGGTATGTTGCGTTCCATTAAGTAATGGATGTGGTGTGTGGTCTGTAACCGAACTAGATAGCGACCACTATCAAGTTGATGATAAATTCATTAGCACGGCTCTCTTCTGATTTGTCATGTTCTGGTTTATATTGAAGGAGAAACAATCTGGTAAAACTTAACACAATCCGTTTATTCAATGACAACTGAAAATCCTCGTGGGTGGGTGCAATAATCACACTCGATAAGAACCCTCATATACGTACATCCCTTATTGTATACTAGCGGGCCCGGTTGACGTTGTCCCGCCCTGATTACCCCCCCGCAACCCCCCTTGTGGGTGGAATTTCGTAAAATCCGTTCTTAGCTGACCTCTACTCGGCGAAAGGAATATTCCTACCATATTTCAAGTCGCTACGCCTTATGGTTCCAGAGATATCGTGATGAGTCAATATATAGGTGGGAAACTCTTATATATATATAGATAGAAGATATATATATACAGTTATACATTATGTTATTACTTATACTACAGTTTGGAGATCAGCTAGTGATTTTTCTTGCAGGTCGGTATGATAGTAGCGACCGTCCATGAATTGTAGATTGTGCCTACTGCGCATAACATCGGGTATAGTGACGTCACTATGCTGTGGTGCTATAAAAACACCATTCCGAAATATATTATGATAATAAATCTACGTCGGAAACACCTATTAATTATATAAAATGTTAATAATAATTTATTGATTTGTGAATTATGTACAGGTGTATTACATAGGTGTTATTTGGAAATGTCATACCGTTACGCGGCAGCTGTTGTAGTCTAAGCAGAAGTACATGTTCAGTTGTGCTTATATTTAATCCTAGTATTGATGACAAGTAGGGACGTTTATCTACGAGTTCGAGGTTCATAATGCATGTGTTTAGTTTATTATAACCCTATAAGGAACAATATTTTTTTCTTCGATAGACGTAGCCATGTTACTCATAACATCAACTATGTGTCAGTGAAAGCTCCATCAAAATCGGTTCGACCGTTTCGGAGACTAGCCGGAACAAACAGACAGACAAACAAGCATTTTAAGAATTGCCTTTATTTATAAGTACCGTATATATTTTCGTATTTAGTGTAGACTTTACTTGGAAATTACAAACAGACGTTTAAATTAGATTTATATAGATGTTGTTTTTTTTTTCAGATATATGTATAAGGCGATGGAATTAATGTAAGTAATTCATTAAAATTCTTTGAATTTGATGCATTAAACCTATGCTATATTTGTTTTGTGAGAATTTATAATGATACTAGCGTGCTCGACGGACTTTGTCTTGACCTGAATAATAAAAAAATCCTAAAAGCCAACCGCAGATACCTACCGAGTCCAAGTGTAAATCTAAAGCATTATTGAATCCATCTGATCACACAAAAAAAATTCACCAAAATCTGTCCAACCGTTTAGGAGGAGTTCAGTCTCATATACACGGACAGAAGAATTATATATATACTAGCGAGCCCGGCAGAAGTTGTCCCGCTCTGTTGATAAAAAATCCTGGACAAATTATATACCAAAACGTTCCTCGTGAATGGCGAGAACCGCATAAAGATCCGTTCAGTAGTTTTTGAGTTTATCGCGAACAGACGGACAGACAGACCCGGTAGGGGACTTTGTTTTATACTATGTAATGATAAAGATTACAAAGAGTCACATTTGAAAAGTTATTTAAGCACTGTAGCGTATTCATTCTGCAAGATTTCAATTTTGTATAACATCACGGTACCACTCTTAGGAATTAATCGTACAAAATGTTTGTCATATAGTTCGTGAAGCGAGAATGTAGTAAGTACTGTGAGCGTGGGAAAAAATAAACACGAGTATATAAAGTGTTTTAGTATTAATTCATTTAAATTCAGTTTGTTGATCCATTCGTAATTTATATCTATACTTGTATATTAATATTATAAAGTTGAAGAGTTTGTTTGCTTGAAGGCGCTAATCTCAGGAACTACTGACCCGATTTAAAAAATCTTTCAGTGTTATAATAACTCATTTATCGAAGAAGGCTATATATACCAATAGAAGCGGTGCACCAATGAAGAATGTTTCAAAATAGTTTTTTTCCTTTCGAGAGCTTCCGTTGCGTTTTAGCGTTAGCCCGAAGTAACTATTCCACGCGGACGAAGTCGTGGGCAGAAGCCAGTTATTGGTATAATGCAACAGTGTTTTTTTAAGTCCACATTACGAATACTTTGCATTGCGATGTTTACAAATATTACGCAACATTCATGTACAGGTTTGTATCGTTGCGTCCATAATACGGCCGGCTCGTTACGTCCTCAGTGCAGGCTGAGCACAATGGCCTGGACTTTCGTTACGTCATCTTGCTTTTCAGTGTAGTGATGGCCAAAATATTAAGATAATATCGATATTTTTTAAAATTTATAAAGTGCTCATTTCTTTAGTCCCTTGGTTATTTGAAATTCGATGAAATGAAAAAGCGACATTAAAAAATTTTATGTAGGAGAAAATTGCATATAATACATTATCGTTTCTATTGTTTTAAATTAAAAAAAAATAAAATTGATGTACTAGACCAAGCTTGATTTTTATGATCGGCTGAATCCGAATCTGAAGTTTATTTGGACTATAAGCCGTTTTAAATATAAGTAAATTGCAAAAATTCTTTGTAAATTGAAAAAATTACGAGTATGCTAATGAAAATAAAAATGGAGACCTGGATCGAGTAGGACTTTTATGTATTTTGATATGCTAAATGCGAATCTGAAGTTTACTTGGACCTTCAACTCTCTAGAATCTAAGTAAACCGTAAAAAATCGATAGATGAGAACCGAAATTGTAGATTTTCTGTATAATATAACCAATATTACATAGACGAGAGCGAAACTACTTTGAGATAGACTTGGCTATTGGAGAGTATACTATTTATTATAAGAAGTAATTCTTATCTATGTAATAAAAGTCTTGATTCATTTTGCTACGCTTGCGGGGAATTTGAATCGGTAAAATACTATCCGGAGGCACTGTAGTGCCTCAAGCCAAGTACACGTTCAACAACATATGTAATAATGTGTGTGAACGTGTAGGCGTGAGGCTACAGTGCCTCTTATTCTCGAGTCAGATGTCAACATAACCTCACCATATTTTTAACTTGATTTATTTTATTACTACGTTTACGCCAACACTTTACACTAACTTCAAATATGTTAATTATTCCTCCTTTCTACAAAACACTAACAACTATTTTGTTTTTATAATTATTTAATGTTATTCTAATTTATAAAATTTTCGATCCCCCGTTTTGTGATTCTACAAGAGATTTTACTAATTTCGGTCGAATTTTTTATTTCGAAGTTGGTACAATTTAATTATCTGCGGATAGTATACTATGTGTAGTATCAGAGTTAGTTCATTTCCATTTGGTGTCTCAGATCCTCTCTGGATAGTTACTCTGCTCCAGATTTTTTATTTTTAAGTTGGTACAATTCAATTTGCTGAGGATAGTGTACTACTGTATAGTATCAGAGTTATTCCGTTTCCATTAGACGTCTGACAAATTAAGCGGTTAATTCAAATTTTAATTCATTAAAAATTTTCGTTTGAATATTTGTAAAATAATTAAATGCAATTTTATTCTACTTAATGTTTCATTATTCTTATGATTTTTTATGTCATTATTATTATTTTTATTATCATCATCATCATCATCATCATCATCATTATTATTATTTCATTTAATACAGTGAAAGCTGTTAAAAGTTACCTAGTTCGTCTTTCTCGCTCATGTTAGCGTTTTATGAGAAATTGAGACAGAACTACGGTAACTTTTAACAGCTTTCACTGTATTAATGTATGAATATTTGTTGTAGATATTTGATGTAAATATCTAGCATGGGTTGTTGTCATTACTTTTTCGGCAATGAACTGTGATGTCCCTAGATGCATCCAGCAGGTGACACCACTTATCGAAAAGGCGCGAATTATTAAATTTGAATTTACAATGTTCTTAATTACAAAAATTGTTAAATTTTTTTTTAATTTATGTGAAATGGAAAACTTCAAATTGATAATACAGTTTATCAATGCGAATCAAAGAGTATACGCGGCTTATTTATATAAAATTTTATTAATATTACTAGATACTGTAAGAAAAATGAAATTGTAATTTATATATATTACAATCTTATGAACATTTAATTTCCGCGGGAAAAGTAGAAATTTTTTAATTAAAAATTTTTTAATTTGCAAAAATTATAAAATTATTTTTTTTATAATATTTCTGGAATTAACAATCAAACATTTTCACACGTGTATTATTGTAAATTAAGTTGTATTTATTAATTAGAGTCAATACCATAAAGAGCTAAAATTGTTTGGGGTTTGCTTTCTTCGTAAAAGTCAGTTGTTTTCTAAGTATAATTTTGTTCGAGCGGTGTACAGATAGAAGTGGATATACACATTTGCAATGCTCTTTAGTCGTATACAGATGTCACTACCATACATATACGTGTTTGAGTTTATTTAAAGCTGCCAAAAAGTATTTATGTTGACATCAGATCAGTGTGAATACTTCTGCGATGTTTTTAGTCGCATCTAGATGTCACTACTATGTAAGTATATATTTTATTATCTAATCAGCTGGCTGCACTGGCTGTCGATCTTAACTCTTATTCGATACCATTATATCGGTACCATTATATGGAACTATTACACCAGGCAGCAGTGATCATCGTCTGTAAGAAATTATTGATGACCAAAATAGACAAATATCTGTAATTATTTGACACTCTCTGTCAAAATTAATAAATCTTTTTCAGGTTTATGTGTCAATATTATTTATTTAATATTTACTTGAAACTATTACTGTGGCATTCTTCATCGCACTTGCGTAATACTTAGCCTAATACTTTTCTTAACTCCGGATTATTGTCAACTTAATTATAAAATTAACTTATTTTAAAAGGTTAGTTGTTATATTTTCAACATAATAATTTTCATGATATTTATTGTTTATCTGTTAAATAATTAATTTCACTTTACAAAAAGAGGTAAAATCTGAACAAAAACAGTTCCACTGTAAAAAATTGCGCCAAGTACACGTTCACAACTCTTCATTTAGAAAAATACTAAGGAGAAATTATCATCTTACAAAAAGATGTAAAATAAAAAAAAAAACAGACCAAGTAGCCGTTATGGTTTTTAATAATAGAAAAAATTTTTTTGGTAAATTTAACAATTAAAAACCATTTTTTAAACGTACTTGGCGTGCGTCATTGAGTACCTAAAATTTTTTCGTATTTAATGTATAGATTCATATGGTTGCATCAAAATAATTATCAGTAGGGTCAATGACTTGGTGAGGAGAGGCAGGAGGAATTGTTGTCCGTAAAATCGCTTCTCACACCAGTTCTTTGTCCTTAATTATCAGACATGAAAAAATTTGGGGTACTCAATGACGCACGCCAAGTACGTTTAAAAAATGGTTTTTAATTGTTAAATTTACCAAAAAAATTTTTTCTATTATTAAAAACCATAACGGCTACTTGGTCTGTTTTTTTTTTTGATTTTACATCTTTTTGTAAGATGATAATTTCTCCTTAGTATTTTTCTAAATGAAGAGTTGTGAACGTGTACTTGGCGCAATTTTTTACAGTGGAACTATTTTTGTTC
>AP028450.1:13278418-13364396 GCA_036509395.1 Antheraea yamamai
AAAGAGGAATGTTTTAGGATTTCAGACTCGGATTCAGCGGATCGAAATACATGAAAATTATGATTGGTCTAGTTCTACAAATTTTTATTCAACACCCTTTTTTTTCGCCTTTTTTTCCAATTTACTAGGGATTTTAAAGGTGTACGATCCAAGCTGACTTTAGTTTCAGATCCAGTGGGTCGAAATACATGTCTGTAGGTCGGTGCCGTCAAATCTCCACAAGGCGGCGGACTGTGTAAACACCAAGCTGCAATGCGTCCTGTGTGCACCGGAAGAAATGCCGAGCATTTCATGGGGGGCGCTAGTGGCTAGCCGCCTCCCGTGAAAGAGAAGTCGCCTCCACCGGCGACACGACCACCTCCTCTAGAGAAGTAGATATTGGGTGGACGTGGGTAGGTTCGCCTCCTAAGTTTGTCCTAAAGTCGGACCAAGAGTAGATGGGTTTGGGGACCTGTCTCTCCATTGCACTGGTTCGGCCGTCTGGGAAATAATCTATGTGTGCCAGGCAGTCTCTTTTCAGCGGGAGTCCCAGAATCACACTGGGTCGGCCGCCGGGGCGACATGCGGAGTGCTTAGTCATCCCTTGTTCCCTATCATGGTGGTAGTGGGCACTCATGGGCTTTTAGTCCGTGCGAGTAGGACATAACCCACTCTCTCCCCAGGAGGGTGGTGTAACCATAAGGGATTTTCCCATGTAAAAAAAAGGTGCCGTCAAATTTACAAACCGCTTTTTTTTGTGTGCCGGTGTAATTAACTGGCTGTTCACCACAAGCGCGATTATTCCAATTCGTGGTCTATTTTATATTTATAGAATTAATACGCAGTTGCGTAAGGTCAATGATTGCATTTGAATTTATATTATTTTGAAATTAAGCTATCTTGAAATTGTTCTTCCGTATTAACCAATGTATTTAACAATTACATGTATTTTATTATTGGTGAATTTGAAATCATTGCAAGACGTATTTCGACTTTCACACGATCAAATACCTATTTGAATATGATTTGATCATTATTTATTTTCACTGTTTTGATTCTCGCATGAAAGAGAATATCGGTGGAATATCGATATGAGCAGATTCAAAGCTCATGGTGTACCAACGAATTTATCAAAATAGTCATTTATCAAATTACTAATATAAATTAGTTACATTATTGGCTGACGGGGAACAAAAACATGCTGGGGAAAACAGAACCTAAGAAATAAAAAAGAACCCAAGAAAACCTTGTTATATCACCGTATGTGTGAAAACTTTATCCAAATTAGGCCCTGAGAAGGTACTTATGAACGTTGAAACTATCACCAATTCGGAAAACAACCCAGTTATCGAGAAGAACCGGCAAGAAGCTAGGTACTTGGTAGGTGGTAGAGCCACGCTGAAGCTATTACTGGCTTCAGCATAAATGTGTCGGCTCGCCCAGAGTAGTACCACCCTCACAGAAACACCGACGTAAAGTAACAGTCTTTCATTTGTTGCGTTTCGTTCGGTCAGCGAGAGCGCCGGAGGCCCACCTCCCTTCCCCCTCCATATTGATCCACCCTATAATAGCCTTTATGTATTAAGACCCGCTTGACATGTTACTTGAACTTACTGTCTGGTATATCGGTAATGTGCTTAAAACACGAATACATCATGGCTAAGTATGGTAAGTATACCCGAACCTCCTTTAGATAGATGCTTTTGACTCCGCAGTGGGACTCTTACAGACTGGTATTTATTAAAACCAGAAAGAGGCAAATATAGTATGTGGCATAAAAATAAAACAACAGTGTATTTATAAAAACAAATAGCACGTGCACCGTAATCTAAACAGCGTAGCTAACGAGAAAACAAGTCAACGGGATGCTCTGAACAATAACAAAGATAATTTATTAAACATTAAAATTAGTACTTACGCGGTCTAAACACGTGATCAAAGTATGTATTTCAATAATGTGGTAAACAATTAGGTTAGTCATCGCTTAGGGCAATTAGATAGTAGTAGTATCATTAAAGGCAAGATCTCATCTTGTAGAATATCTACATTAGCTGGAACCAATAAATAATGAATAGTTATATATGACGCTAGTAAATTATGCATTACATAATCTTAATTCGATTCGAATTTGAGAAACGATTTACATATGTGAGAATGACTACCAACTAACGCGACGCGATGATAGCTCAATGGTAGTGTACTAAGGCCTTTTCAAAGTGTAGGCGTTGGAGAGTGAGAGGGAGCAGATTACTAGGCTCCCATCCCGTGGTCGATGAACCACGTGGCGGTGACGGGTAGGCGATTCCCTCCGGCCGCCGTAGATGGGGCCTGGAGGCGATGTACACGGGCCTGTCCGTTGCTGAGGCAGTTAAACTGCACAGGCCCATGTGGTGGAAGCGCATTGTGCCGATGCGTATCCCACAGTTTGTCAGGGGATCTAACACCCACTCCCTCTTAAAGGGTCTATCATCTTGATCCCACAGACCGCAGTTAGGTCCCCTTAGGCCAACACCTGTCTGGGGAGCAGACGTAGTGCCGATAAGGCAGTCCCTGCTCTGCCGACCAAAACGTGTAAGAAGGTACCATGGGGTTTTAGTCCGTAGGAATCGGACATAACCCATCCTCAGCTGACCGGTGGGATGGATATCCATTAGGGATCTCCCCATGTTAAAAAAAACAACTGCTTTTTCAAATACCCGCCTTGCGTCAAGCAAGGTATACGTGTGTTCCGATAGCTGCACTTGAGAACCAATCGTGCTCTAGATATACCATGTTACTATTCTAAGCCACATCGCTCAATATATTATTTTAATGTCTGGCGAGGTTATGATCGACATTTAAACCTACAAACAATTATAAAAAGCGATTTAAAACTTCCTATTGTCATACAGAATGTTAAAAAACTGGATAGAGCATGTATTATTCTTTTTTACACTAGCGATTTAAGTGTAACCGGATTAATTAATGTGCACTTTACAAAATTAGATAATAACTATTGACAGATTAAATTACAGGATTATCAGTGGCTAATCGTAAAGTATTTTTCAATGATAAATTACATTTAAATATTCAGATATCAGATAGAATAATAAATCAAGAACTCATTAACAGTCATGTGATAAACATTACGTAAGAGATTTTACGCTATTTTATTATAACTAGCCATTATGCTGCGTTAGACTGTACTTTATTTTTATTTAGTTTTATATTGCTTATAGAGCAAATGAAGCCGCGGGCGGTTGCATAAAAAATCCGTGTTCACTCACTGAATAATGAAATTGCGGTCCATATAAGCAAATTATACGAAACGTTATTTTTTTATTAGTTAAAGTAATATTCAATCTAAGCAAGACAAAAAAGTTATAGCGACTCAAGTCAGGCGAGTAAGGAGTCTGAGGAGCCACAGGAATGTTTTACTGGCCAAAAACTCGTTAATGGAATCATTTTCGAGCAGATTTTTCTCATTAGACAATTTTATTTGTATGCGTAAGTTATAAGTTATCGTCTTCTTAGTCTTATCCCACTTAAGTAGGGTCGGCACAACATGTTTTCCTTTTCCACTCTCCTCTATCAGATGTCATCTCAGTATTCACACCTTTTATACACATATCATTTTTCACATAGTTCATCCATACCTTTCTCAGTCTTCCTCTACTCCTATATCGGTCCACCATCATACTCAAAACTTTTCTAGTTACAAGGTCTTCAACTCTCCTCATGACATTCTTATACCATGCTAACCTATTACTTCTCAACTTCTCTGTCACTGGTGCTACTTTCAAACTTCCTCTGATATACTCATTCTTAAATCTTAATCTTATCCATTCTAGTCACGCCACACATCCACCTTAACATTCGCATCTCTGCCACATGTAATTTTCTCTCATCTACTATCTCTTTTTTAACCTAGCATTGATGCTTACAGCATGACTGATCTTATAATAGTTTTGTACACATTCCCCCTGAATTTCAAGGGAATTCGTGGGTCACACTCTACCCCAGACACCTTTCGCCATTTCATCTACCCTGCATTTATCCTATTCCTCACGTCTTTGTTTATAAGTACAAAATTATATATAATAAAAGTATCGACAATCGATATCGATTATTATGTATAATGTCGCTTCACTTCACTGAATACTCAGTACATTATTTGCGATTAAGTAACGTACTTTGAACGACTTTTGCTTTTCAGAACTTTTCGTATTGTATTTAAAAGGCTATTAAATGTATTCCGCGAAATTCAGTAATGGTTTTTGCTCTCGTCATGTTTTCTTTTAAACGCACGCCCACGTTCATAATCTCATCTCGTAACAGTGAAGATTAAGACGGATTTTAATTTTCATTTTTTTGGAACTAAAATTAAAAATAAAAATAAGACTAATAAATATATACGTATAAATGTTGTATTCACCTTTCTATATATAGTATATGTTTTTCTCGTCTGTTTCGCAACAGATTTTTTCATATATTTTTCGTGTAAATAGCATTTAAGAAGGAGCTATCTGTTATAAATAAATAATTTTCGAAATAGTTTTTACTCCATACTATCAACAAGTTTCTCAAGTTTTTATGTATAAGTCTCTATTTGCCATACTTACGCCTATTATTCTTATTCGCCTCACGTCTATAATCTACAATGTTTCATTACAATTCCGTACAGTTTTTACCATTAAGAAAAAAATAAATGCAATAATCTATACATATAATAAGAATGTAAATCTAACGTGTCCGTATTTTTCAGATTTTCGTGAAAAAATTTGTTGCAGGTATATACGAATAAGTAAAATCATTTTTAGAAATGTCTGTCTGTTTGTATGAACACGCGTCACTGCTAATTTCACGTTCACAATAAAACCAAGAAAATCATAAAGCATATTTTCGACAATACCTTAGTCTTTGTTTCATTAAAATCGGTCCACTCTATTACACCAAGATCCCAGAGCTGCCAGACCCTATCTTATTTTTAAATGGGTGAAACCTTATGTTTTGAGTAGTTTTTTTTTATTTACTTATAACGCTTTCGCACTCATTACGTTCGAGACTGGCGGCGATTTATAGATATCAGGAGACAAAGGTGACTAAAAATAGATGCTACTTTACTTATTTTTAAATGCTTGCTTTTGTAATATATTATTCAGATGTCTATTACAAAACTATATTTCATCAGCCAGACAGATTGTATGGGACAAAAATCCCGCCAGACGTGAAAAATAGTCAGCTATTAGTATGAACGCGAGAGCTTTACATATGCGTTTTAGAGTAAAATACTCACTACATTTGATTCAATAACTTTGTATGATCATTTAAAAAAAATGAATCATATAATAAAGATAATAATTACAATGATTTATTTAAGTCTGAAAGTCTATCTAGTACCTATAGGTATATATGTATACATGTATATATGTATATATGTATACATATATTTATATATGTATATATGTATATATGTATATATGTATACATATATTTGGGGAAATAATTTTTTAATTTTCGAATCAATAATTTTTATACGATGAACATTTATTTTATTTCGGAACAGATATTAATTAGGTCAGTATAAAAAAATGTCAGGAATAAAAGTTAAGGTAGTTATTGAATAAAAATAAAATTATTCCATTTTCCCTTAATCAAAATCAACAGTACTTTATTCAACTTAGGCCATGAGAAATCGCTTATGAGCGTCTAAGCTACACGGTTCGAAAAAGAACCCAATCATCGAGACGAACCGGTAATTAAGTCCATCTGGTTTATCATTTCATGATATATATTTTTACAAAACATAGTTACATTCGTTTTTAGTTGGTTTCTTCCGTAAACAATATGAAAACATCAGACTTTTTACAAAATGCACACATCGCAACTCATGACACAATTTTCAATTACTTATACACGACACCATAGGTGCATGGTATTTCTGGGTGATATTGAATTAAAAATAGTCTGTACATTATGAGGAATAGTGATATGCCCAGTATCATCATTTGGAAAAGAAATGGATATACAATAGAATCAAATGATGAATCCAAAACAAAGATGTTTTTAATACTACCATTACTTTTAAAAATGAATTCATTTTTGTTCATAATTCATCATCAACTGTACTAAATATAATTGCTACATCAAGTTGAACTGCATCATTTTAACCGCGGAGATGTAAGTCATGGATTACTTTCATGACCAAACAAACTTTCTTATTTTGATTTTACAAAGTATTTCTTCGCTCATTTTTTTATTGAATCATCATTTGAAGTGAGTTTACAATAAAGAAATACTAAACATTAAAATATTGTCATTGACTTTGGAAATATTGCTTTACCCTTATGACAACATGAAGCAAAGTGACATGAAGTCAAAGCAGTCCTGAGTGGGGCTCCCTGACGTTCCGAATGGTGCAGGTACTCACCGGACACGGTTGTTTCGGGTGGTACCTGCACCGGATCGCACGCAGGGAGCCGACCGCCGCCTGTCACAAGTGCGGCGCTGTCGAAGATACCGCGCAGCACACTCTGTCTGAGCGCATTCTGGCGGCGGCGGTGGGAACGGACTTATCGCTGCCGAGCGTAGTTTCGGCCATGCTCGGCAGCGAACAGGCTTGGCGAGCGATGTCCTCCTTCTGCGAGGACGTCATCTCGCAAAAGGAGGAGGCAGAGAGGGCCCGCGAGGCAGATCCTCAAAGTGGCCCTCTCCGCCAAAGGAGGACAGGCGGGAGGAGGCGGCGCTTTGCCCAACTCCTCCCGCCACCGTAGCCGGACCTGAGGGGGTGGGCCGGGGGGCCCATCTCCTCATTGCACAGGTCCGGCGGATGAGGGGGGGCAGCCGGTGTGTACCCGGTCTGTCCCTCTATAGGTAGGAGCCCGGCGGTCACCTTCCGCCGGGCGGACCGTGGGGGCGGCTCTACAAGGTTGAGTAGCATGTACGATCCCTTACCGCCCCCACACAACGGTCTGTCGGTACACCGTGGGGTTTTAGTCCGTGCGAGTCGGACATAACCCACTCTCTCCCCCGGGAGGGTGGGTATCCATAAGGGATTTCCCCACTATAAAAAAAAAAAAAAAGTCCTGTCACCTAAAAATTTTGACATTCAATATAACCAAATAGAATAATAATTATTTACTAAAGATAAATTATTTATCAATTAATTATTAATGTATATTATGAATTTACATATTATCATTACATAGTATAAAACAAAGTCCCCTACCGCGTCTGTCTGTCTGTCTGTTCGCGATAAACTCAAAAACTACTGAACGGATCTTCATGCGGTTTTCACCAGTGGACAAAATAAATTAATGAGGAACGTTTTAGTATATAATTTGTCCAGGATTTTTTTATAATCAGGGCGGGACAACGTCTGCCGGGCCCGCTAGTTAATATATAAGAATAGGTAGTTTTTGGCGAGATCTTAGTTTGTCATGTAGTGGCTTTTGTATTCTATGCGTACTCTTGTGTTATTTGACTCTATATTGTGTGATATTGGTGGCATTTTACGTAATATAGTTCAGTTATTGTGGATGAAAAATAATACCACGGAGCATGAGTTCTTCCTGCAAGCCTGAGTCCGGTGAGTACCTGCACCAGTCGAAACGACAGGCAACCCCACTTCCTTTTGCACCATCCCGGCAGGACCGGACGAACGACGTCTATCGTGTAACGCCCGAACGGCGCGTCCGCCAGGTTCTGCCTCCATCGCACCATCGCTTCCTTCTTCCCCACCCATCTACTTTCCCCAATCTCCCTGGGAGCCGGAAGCTCCCCACTGCACATGCCGCCGTGAACTCGTACACGGCGGTAGGAACTCCGGCCTCCAGCTCCCAGGGCAGGGAGCTGGCAAGCGTAAAAGCCGTCGTGGAGGCCACGGTGCGGTACCCCTTTATTGCTCTCAGTGCCACTATACGCTGCGCAGCGCGCAAAACCCGTACATAAGCGGCACCAAGGGTGTCGGCTCACACCGGAGCCCCGTAGACGGCCGTCGCCCGCACGACCCCCATGTATAGTCGGTGGCACCCAACACTCGGCCCCTCTATGTTGGGGGGACCAGTAGTACTTGAGATTAGCGCGTTCAACGAAACAAACCAACCTTCCAGCTTTATAATATTAGTATAGATTTATGGCAAACATAGTCACGGGCTGTTGCCACTTTTTTATATTATCCGAGTAGGTACGTAACAAATACCGCACAATAATTGTGATAAATTGTGAACATTGTACTTAGATAATTAATTATGTGAACTGGTTTTGTACGGACAATTTAATTTTCTTTTTTGCGTTTTCTGTAATTTTCCATTACTTTTTTTTTTAATTAGTGGGAGTAATATTCATTTATTTAAACGCTTTGACCGTGAAGGTGGTGAGTGAAGGTTGTTCCGACATTGATTCAATACATTTTGCTAGCAGATGCTAGACTTCGCTTTTGTATGAAATAAACTATGTACACAACTTCGCACGTTTTTGTTGCGCCCGTCGGTAAACTAAATACCGTTTTACACAAAGGAAGTTATTTGTACGAAACTGGGTAATTAGATATCATTTCCAAAATACTGCGTATTAGCTCAAAGATGACATACCAATATGTTAAATTTATTAATTTGCAAAGTCTCATGCGACGCTTGCAATGTTAATAAATAAATTTGTACTCTTAAAAACAATAATTAAAAAGACCCTTTATAACACAGTAACTATGGTCAATCCTGCCTTTTATTTAATACTGTGTCTGTAGTTCGCTTGCAGATCAGTTCGTTACAGTTGGTAGGTGGAAATCTCTGGAGTGGACGCCACCAATGTGTGGGCGCTGTGAAGTGCGCAGGACACCTTGGCGCTGAAGGAGATAAGGGCGTAGCAGACGGTGTTCTCGGCGGCGGTCATGGTGTTCGCCGGCTCCCTTCCCTAGGAGCTAGAGGCGGAGGTGCTTACCGCTGTATATTAATATATGGCGGCCAAGAATCAGTTGGGGGAGCCTCTAGCTTATCAGCAGAGTGTCTCGCCTGGGAACAGTCACGCCGCGACCTCTTCGCGGCTTTAGGCCCAGATCTCGCTCTCGGCCTTCATCCGCAAGGTGGTCGAGAGCGAGAACGGGTGGAGCTCCGTTGCCTCATACTGCGAGGCGGTTATGCTCGCAAAGGAGGCGGCGAAGAGGGAGAGGGAGCAAACACACAGCAAATAGGATCAGCAATGACCTGAGGCGGCTGTAAAAAGGGCCTGCTGGATATCTGAATAGATATCTGCACAGGCCCGTGTGGTTGAGGCGCATTATGCCGATGTGGTGGCACGATGAAGGTCTACAGAGATTTCGTGTCGCCCCTACTAGAGCGGTACTTGTTCATCGTGGGGTTTTAATCCGTTTAATTCTATAACTGAACAGAAATGAATATATTGTTTCTTAAAGTATTATCCCTTAGCTTCAATGCACTTTTTCATACGAATAAACCAATTTTGAAAACATCTACGCCACTCCTTAGTGGTGACCTCGGAAACATGCTTTTTATACTCTTCAACAGCCTCTTCTGTTGTTGAATATCGTCTAGAGTTTTGACAACGGAAATAAATCGCACGATGCTAGGACGAAACATGCAAGGTGACATATAATGTTCCATATTTTTCCATTCAAAAATTCTTTCTATTTGGCCGTATGAGAGGTGGCATTCTCATGATGCAATGATGATACGCCTTTTTGGTCATTAATTACGTGAGGCGTTTTTGAGGATTTTTATGCCTTCCTCCCCCAACTATTAACACTTTATGTATCGTGTTGGATAGAGTGGTTGCAATTCGGTGGTGTAACACAGTCGGATCCTACTACCGAGAAATTCGCATCGTTTCTCAGAGTTCTCACATCAGCCACAAAGAAACGCGATAAACTCAAATGTGGCCCATTTGTATGCCATAGATGCGACGCGGTGCGTTCTAAGCAATAATTCTATCTATTCGGATGCGCCACGCTTTAATTCATTGATCGATTGACGTCATTGATAGAACGAAGACGAGATCGTTTTATTGCTGATAGTTATTTTCCTATGTCTAACCTTATCTGACCTTCCTTTAACTCTATTGCATGTGCGCTGTATGTAAGTTTTCGACCGTTAAATGGTTTGCCAGTTAGTCCTATCAAGTTAACGTTGCGTATATGATGGTGTTAATGAATTAAAATAGAACTGATAGAGTGTATATTATAATGTCATCAACATTAAAATCAATTATCAATATTAAATACGCCATTACATTAACGTTGAGTTATCAGTCGAATTCAAGACCTCAAAGTTCAAACTCATTTCATGCGTGTTGGTGAACCGAGCCGGTGAGCTAATGCGGTTATTTGATTCACTTAAAATTCGTGCACCAGTTTTATCTTAGCAGTGTTGACGCTAATTTCAAACAATACTGAATATTACTAATCCACATGTGTTATGCATTATTATTGTTTTTTAAACGTACTGAGTCCTTTAATCCAACATAACTAATTCCGAACGTAACTTAATGAAGCAATGGTGGCTTAGTTCACAGCGTGTAGGGTACCGCGTCTTTGGACGTAGGTTCCAATCCTAGCAACTGAGTCGGAGAGCTTCCGATGAAACCATAGCTAGGTGGTAGGGTGCTTCTAATTTCGCCTGACTATCTACCACCTTCAAATTGAAAGACTGTCTCCAAGCATATCTTGGTGTGTTGCGGCAGCTTCACTTGAGAGCCAGCGCCCTCTAGGTTTAGCGTGTTTATCATCTTAGACTTAAAAAGACTTTATAATTTTACCGGTGTTTTATTCTCATTGAGGTCCATACGCCGTGAACTTGTATGTGTTCTGTGGTTATTTTTTTATTCATAGGTCCTTTCTTGTACTATGCAGGTTTTAATCTTGGACTACGATAAATTACAGGATAATAAAGAACAGCAGTTTGCATCTTCGTAACGTAGTTATTAATTTATACGAAACTTCATGAACGGGCGAACGCCAAAACGACCATTGTAACGTGCCGCTATAATAGTTGTAGTAAATACAGCTAATTTTATTCCATCTGTACTTGTATGCCCGAAGCTCGTGTCTATTGCAAGCCGAGAGTCTCTTTTCTAAACTTATTTTACTTTACCAACTCTCGACGTTTCCAGCACTGTACAACCGAAGCACAAGTTTCGTAGCTCCGGACTAAGGAAACGTATGCGTTCTCATGATAACTAAATTTGTAGATTGTACGCGAAACGTCATTATGATATACGCGTTGAATTAAAATTTTAAGTCGTCAGTCGCTCGATTAACATCACCAGTGTCGGACGTGTCTGTAGTATTTTTAATTTATCGATAATACATTTATCCATATTACGAAACGGTGTTGTGATGAGTGTGTTATTTATATAGTGCCGTGAATAATTGAAAATGTATCATTAATTCTGCCTTCGGTAAGTTAACAAGTTACAATACAGTGTATAGTATATTTTTAGGTCCATGAATAGATAAACTTTTTATCATAGTCTACTTTTTGGTTACACGGATCTGTGTCACTAGCGAGATCGGCAAGGATGTGAATGCTTTGTAGGAATTATTAAAAGTATATTTTTCAAAGTTTTGGACGAAACATTGAAAGAGTAGAGAACTTGATTATTCAATATACAATTATAAAAAGGCTAAGTTAGGTTTTAGAAGCTACTTAATCTTTGTGCGAACATTCTTTAGGTTTTAGAGACGAATCTATTCTTTTTTTTGACATAAAATAGCAATTTTAAAAAAGTTTTATTTTGGTGTTTAACATGTTTAGATAAAACATGTTTTTTGTATCTGAGATACATCTGCGCTGGTACTTTTAAAGCTAAAAAGCAGTCTTCTTCTTCTTCCTAGCGTTTTCCCGGCCTGGTACCAGGGTCCGCTTTCTTAATAAACTTCCTCCACTTTGCCCGATCTTCGGCATCCTTCTGTGTGAGGTTATTTTCCTTTAAGTCCGCCTTTACCACGTCCAACCAGCGTTTCTCGGGCCTGCCTCGAGACCTTGGGCCTTGTACAGTTATGTTGAGGCATCTACTTCCAACGTAGTCAGGAGGCCTGCGATTTATGTGGCCGTACCAGCGGAGTCGATTCTCCTGCAGCTTGTCTGCGATGTCACAGACTCCAAGGCTACCACGGATGCTAAAGCTAAAAGGCAGTAGTTTTGGAAAAAGGAACTTGTATATTGTTAACTTTTTTTTCGAATTGATTATCGCTATTGACCTGGTAGACCTTTACTGCTTCACCGGAATACGAATTGGATAACAGGTTTGATGAGTACAACGAGTATACCCAGGTCCTACAAGTAGTATATGATTGTGATTTATTATCGTTTCGAATGAGCCAGTCACGATTCAGTATTGTTACCTGAGATAACTCTTTTGTTATACACACATATGCCTCATTATTAAAGTAGCAATTACACGGTAGTTAGTACACGGATGTCGCTGTGGCTTAAGCGGTCTTTCGTTCCTGAGTCTTATATCTTCAAAGCCGATACAGGATTAGTGCGATCCACGAATTATTATTCTCAGTCACGTTGTACATTTAGTTTGATAACTATGCTCTTAATGTCTTCAGGGACAAGGATTTCTTTCAAAAATACATATTATAATGTTGTTTGGTTGAACGAGCTAATCTCAGGCAGGTCCAATTTTCAAAATTCTCACGGTGTTAGATAGCTCATTTATCGAGGAAGGCTATATATCATCACGTTAAGATCAATAGGAGCGGAGCACCAATGAAAAATGTTTCCAAATATGGTTTTTCTTTCTTTTGACAGATTCCGCTGCGTGTTAGCGTTTGTTAGCCCAAAGTAACTATTCCACGCGGACGAAGTCACAGGCAGAAGCTAGTAAAATATATAAGGAAAAAAAGCTATCGTAGCTATTGCATACGAAGGGGACACAGCATACTAACTTTCTCGAAAAGTAAAATTTTTGCAAGATAAGACGATATATGTAACTTATTTTATGTGTTCGCAGTCGCGGGGATTAAAAATCATATCTAATAGCACAAATGCGAATGTCAGTTTGATTGTTTGTTTGTTACGCTTTCAAGCCTTAACTACAAAACCGGTCATCACGATTTTCTGTATACACGTCGTCTGGTATATAGAAAAAGAGATAGTGTGCCTTTCATCCAGAAAAAAGTATAATTCCTACGGTATAATACGGGATAGATGAAAATTATAATAACGCGAGCGAAGCCGCGAGCAGATGTTAGTATATGATACAAATACTGATTAAACTTGCCGGTTTCTCGTCGAACGTTTTCAACTGATAATGATGGAACTGGTAGACTTGTCTGTACAGTTTCTTAGTCGAAGTTTAAAATCATATAAGAGGACATTTCAGTTTTGTTTCTATGAATCATGTTACAATAATATGCATTACGAATTTTGGTATATGTTATAAGGAAACATAGTTTTTTAAACACTTACGTCATAAGACAGCGTCTGTTATTAATTATGCTGATGCATAAATGGCTTTTAACGTATTATTATAACACCTATTTATTCTTTTAACTTCTGTATTGCTAATGAAATAACGAATCTCTATACTGTTGTACAAAGTCCCAATGCACATTACCGATTTGCCGGATAGTGACTTCAAGCACCATGCGAAGCTGGTTTGAATGTCTAAAGGCTATTATGATCAATATGTGAACGATGGTGACGTCTGGAAATGACACACCTCTCTGTGCATCCACTAAAAAATATGTATCATGAAAAGATAAACCAGATCGAGTTTCTTACCGGTTGTTCTCGATGAGCGGGTTGTGTGTTCGAACCGGTGGCAATTTTGACGTTCATAAGTACATTCAAGTTTAGGGCCTACATTTTTTTTATATACCACTGGCGGCTGACGGACATGCGGGTCACCTGATAGTAAGTGATCACTGCCGTCCATGGACAACTGCGACGCGAGAAGAATCACAGATGCGTTGCCGGCCTTTGAGAAAGGAGTAGGCTCGTTTCTTGAAAAAAAGGCAGATTGAAATATATATAAATAAAAAAATATCATTACATACCTAGTATAAAACAAAGTCCCCTGCCGCGTCTGTCTGTCTGTCTGTTCGCGATAAACTCAAAAACTACTGAACGGATTTTCAAGCGGTTTTCACCAGTGGATAAAGTGATTCGTGAGGAACGTTTGGGAATATAATTTGTCAAGGTTTTTTTTATAATCAGGGCGGGACAACATCTGCCGGGCCCGCTAGTATATAAATAAATTTATTATTATTATATTTATATAAATATAATATATTATATTCAAATTGAATAAAGTATTAGTTATGTAAACAGACCAACGATTAACTATAGAGGCAACTAACTATATGTGATACCGATTAAATACTTATATTGTTATGATTCTTGTATATTTCGAAATGGGTTTGATTTTAAAGTGAGATAATAAGTTCTTGCAAAAGGGTTAAAGTATGTGAAATAGAAGATAATATATCACGCAATAATATCACTATATATGATTATAATTTATGTGCAAGAGATAAGGATCGAACTATTATTATGTTATTATCAAGATGCTTTTGTAAGTGTTTGTTTTGTCTTTAAATGGACATGGCAAAGATAATTTTCCTAATTTGATTTTATTACCTAAGTGATTATTCGTTTAGTATCTACTGTATTTGGTTTTCATTATTTAATGCTTCGGTGATAATACTTTTATTTGCATTGTATAGTTACGTTACTTGATTAAAACCGGCCTTAGTAAAATATGGGTCACTTGGCCTTTCAACTTACTATGGCAATACAAAATGCCCTCTTGCACTTTATTTAAAATTCACTTCACTTTTGTACAAGCATTAAAGTAAGGGAAGAAGTTTTTGTTAAATTAACATCGAAACTAAGAATGAAAATTAAGAACGTTCGGTATATTCATTTTGTCATGTTTTAAAACCTTCATAGATGTTACTGACAGTAAGGTTATCTACCTCATTATGGGAATATTATGTTTGAGTTTCGCTTATGTTGAATAAATTTCTACTCATGAGGGCTATATTTTTGAGTTTTATCATAGGAATCAAACGGTGTTATCACAAAAAAGTTAAATACTTGCTTTAAAAAGGTTTCGAATTAAATGCACCGCGCTCGCCCAAGGCAAGTTCGCGTTATCCTTTTTCGCAAGTCTAATATAACGTTACTAAAGTGAGACAAAAGAGCAAGATGGCGAACATTCAGCGACCGCGGTGCATTTAATTCGAAACATTGTTAAAGCCAGTAATCAATACGTATTTAACTTTTTTATAATAACACCGAAATAGGTTAAACGTTCAGTGCCAAGCCATTTTTGCCTGACATCACCTTCAGGCAATTTTTTTATAAAAAAAAAAAATTATGATCATACTTTTCTTTTTGAACTATCTATGCTATTGACCTGACGGGCCTTCACGAATTCACCGGACTACATCACGTATTATCATACAATATTACGTTACAACATAACACATAACATAAGTAATTCTTTCGTTTTCTATAGCTATCAAATCGTATACCACCGATGGTACACAGTGACCTAAAGATCAAGTTTAACGTGTACCACCTGTGGTACACGTGGCCTAAAGATCGAGTTTAACGTGTACCACCGGTGGTACACGCGGCCTAAAGATAAAGTTTAACGTGTACCACCGGTGGTACACGTGGCCTAAAGATAAAGTTTAACGTGTACCACCGGTGGTACACGTGGCCTAAAGATAAAGTTTAACGTGTACCACCGGTGGTACACGTGGCCTAAAGATCAAGTTTAACGTGTAACATCGGCGGTACAGGTGGCACGGAACGTGTTAAGTATGATTAGCTTTCTTCTTAATGAGAGATGAACGCTTTTTACTTAGTAGAGAAACGCAAAGAAGGGCATGAAAACTAGTTAAATATATTAAGTTCAATGAGATTTTATTGTTAGTACAGTGCATGTTTTATAATCTGTAGGTGGTAGAGCCACGCTGAAATTATTACTGGTTTCAGCATGAATGGGTCGGCTCGTCCGGGGTAGTACCAACCCTCTCATAGAAAACCGACGTGAAGTAACGGTGCTCGCATTGTTGCGTTTCGTTCGGTCAGTGAGAGCGCCGGAAGCCCAACTCCCCTCTCCCCTTCCTCTCCCCCCACTCCCTATCCTATACCCCTCCCCCAAACATAGGTTGGCAACGCACTTGCGACTCCCCTGGTGTTACTAGTGTCCATGGACGGCGGTGATCACTTAACATCAGGTGACCCGCCTGTTCGTTTGCCTCCAATAACATAAAAAAAAAAAAAATAATATTGACGTGCTATTATCAATGCCCTTGTGCAGTTTCGTTTTCGTTTGAATATATTTGTATCGCGTATCATAATGTATATTTCAACCAATTAAAAATTTAGAAATCATTGGCATTCTGTTTGACGGTGAAATAAAACATAACCTTGATGTAATCCACTAACTAAAAATGGTACATTACAACGGAAATCTCGTATGTTATTCTTGACCCCGATTTGCCGTGTCGATGTGCGCTCGTAAACTTGTGGGTTACTTGTTTGCGGTTTTGGATGCTTTGTTATTTTTCACATTAGTACCGTTACCATAATTCAGTTAGATAGTAAATTGAAGGATTTGAGCTAGGACGGTATTGCTGCCGGGATAGTGAGAGGAATTTCGACAAGTGCATTTGTAACTCTTCAATTTTATATCGCTATGCCTTTGTAGTATTTTTGTATTGTTTGTTGCTCACCTGTATTTCATCAATGTATTGTTGCAATTTTAATATAATGTCTTTATTATCTATTTTTAACCGACTTCAAAAAAAGGAGGAGGTTATCAATTCGACTGTATTTTTTTTTTTATGTTTGTTACCTCATAACTTTGGACTGGGTGAACCGATTTTGATTATTCTTTTTTTATTTGAAAGCTGGTACTTCCCGTGTGGTCCCATTTTAATTTTAATTTGACTTCCAATACATCTCTACGTAGCACACATATTCATATGTTTCATTTAATTTGGTTAATTTGATAAACTATTTATTTTCCGCTTTTTAGTGCCTTATGGGTTTTTGATTGATATTGAAGTCGGTTAATACTTTTTTTTGAAAATTTACTTTATTATATATATAATAAAAATGTAAATCTAACGTGTCTGTACTTTTTATACTTTTGTGAACAAAAAGGTGTCTTGGAAAAAGTAATAAAAAACATTTCAATCATTTTTAGAAATGTCTGTCTGTGTGTCTGTTTGTTTGTTTGAACACGCATCACTGCTAAACGGCGTTCAACAAGAATGTCATAAAGTATATCCTCGAGTGACGTTTAGTTTTGGTTTCATTAAAGTCGGTTCACTCTTTCAAAAGTTATTGTAATTTTAATGGCGACGCGATTTAGGTACGAGAGAAAAGTAGGTAACGTAAATGGACTTAGTACATTCAGGTAATTTTATTAGTCACTGTTTTTTTTCATTAGATTCCATGTGAAAGAAGTCGCGGGAACAGCTAGTTGTTTGTATATTATGAGTTTTGTAATATTTTTGTTAAGCCACCGACTACACGTAAATTGCTATGGCCCCCCATTGAGAATCAGTGCTGTATTACCACTTAGTTGTGGGGTCTCATTATTGGGTATATCTAAATAACTTTTTTTTTTTTTTATCTTGGGATCGTATCGCAAATGGCGTGTGTTACGATTGGAATGAGGTGATTTGTAAATGCGGAACGGGGTCATGAATAAACCCGTTAAAGGTAATATATACTAAATAGCAATATTTAGGCAGATTCGTCCGACTATACGCCTTAAAGTGAAGTCTATAAGTGAATAGAAGTGCTTCTCTCATCGGTCGTATTCGAAGCATTTAATTGTTATGTTCAATGAACTCAATAAAGAGAATTACTTTCCGATAACAGGTAAACTGCCTCGTGTGTCCAATTTGTATAATAATTGTACGCATTATATAATATTTTTGTTTTATACATGCATGTACAAAATAAGGAAGACCAAAACTGTTTAAATATCTCGAAATATCATCTATCAAAATAGTCATAGATGGTGGAATGGAGGAAAACATTTTAACAAGCGATGGGAGGGCTTTGTAATTCTGATCCGCGACGTTTTTGTGTGACGAAAAGTGGGTAGAGTGTTGAAGACACAGGTTCACGTCCGATCACCGAAGTTAAGCAACGACGGGCGCGGTCACTATTTGGATGGGTGACCGTTTGGGAACACTTGTATTTTTGTAATTAAAATAGTTTAATGTAATATAAAAGTTGAATTTCTATTGTGTGTTTTTACGACACACCCTGCGTTATTTGTTGTATTATTTCATTAATAATCAATGGGGTTTCAATGTTTGTATACTTCTCTGAATACGTTTAGTGTATATGGTTCAAATGAATATGATAGAAGATCTCTACGGCTAAAAATGGCAGTAGTTTTGGGCTTCATGACTAGTATCATCTCCATTCACTTTGAATTCATATACATTAACACTGTTTGTTACGCACACATTCTGTCCTTCAGTGCTGTGGTCGATAACAGACGAAAGCCTTCTATTGTTCCCGATACTCTGACTGCGATTGGCCATGATATTTGATTAACCACTCGGCTGTTCTTTTTAGACAGATCTCAAAATGGTGGATCATATTTTTAATTATCTAGATTTTTTTTATCAATTATAATTTTACTTTACGTAATTTGTTATTGTTAAAGTTTTTTTGGAAACTTATGCTGCCAACATTGTATTGATCAATGCATCATAAGATCTACATTCGTTTGTATTATGGAACGTAAACCCTTACGGTGCTATTACAAAAAAGTTAAATACGTATTGAACCCTGGCCTTAAAAAGGCCTCATATTAAACGCACCGCGGTCGCTGAATGTTCGCCATCTTGCTCTTTTGTCTCGCTTTGGTTACGTTAAGTTAGACTTGCGAAAAAGGATAACGCGAACTCGCCTCGGGCGAGCGCGGTGCATTTATTAGGAAACTTTTTTAAACCAAGTATTTAATACGTATTTAATTTTTTTGTAATAACACGGTTATGGTTTTAGACAGTCCAGGGGTTGAAGGTGCTACTAGGCAGAAACTCATTGTAAACAGTTTGCTATTTACTGATCAGCTTTATTGATTGATTTTTATTAGAATAAATCAATCTTGAAACACAGCCCTAAGATCCTTCTTTAGCGAAATTTTGAAAGACATTGTTTTTTTTTTTTAATATTGGATATTAATATTTGCCAAGTATATATATTCGCATCAAGGATTGTACATATGGAAATGTATAACTTATATGTGTATAGGTTTTAAAATACAAATATAACCTCTTTGATTTATGCCGTTAACCTTCGTTTAACGCGTGCCAAATAACTTAGCGATACATGATTCATTATGATAGCTGCGTGTTTTCAATATAGCTTTTGTTAGCTTCACATGAACTCGTATGTTAGGTTTCTTTGTTTTTTTTTTGAAGTGAAAACTTTTTTAGGCTCGTTGAGCGGTATTTTTGGTAGGAGATAAATTTATAATTTCGCGACATGAGAAGCTAGTAAGTGTGACCGATCGTACTGCGCTTATGCGGCTTGCGTCAGACTAGTGACGCGTGGTATACACGTGGTGGTGGACACGCCTGTGTATATGTAATATTGATATTTTATATAGAGATTAAGCACTATATCGATTATACACTGTATAAAAATGTATATGATTATTGTTCTAAGTGCTAATAGACGTCAATTTACAAATTATGAAATTTAAATAATTCACACTATAACTAATTTAAAAATTCAAGACACAACGCAGTTATTCTATTGCATTGAGTTTTCACTTCTGTCGGCAGTCCTTATGACTGCGTTGATTTTTTTTTACGTGAAACTTTATTCCTTCGCTCCAACATTTTTTCGTCCAACTATCGCATGTCGCATTACAACAGGCACGCGGAGTAGGGCTAAAGTGAAAGGCGTTCTGCAGAGCAAGGCCAACATGGCGGCGCCCATGGGTCAATTCAAATTGATTCAATTATGTAAATAAATATTGTGTTCAGTTTTTGACATGTGTTTATCATCTGAATGATTGTATTTATTATGTATTCCGTACTCTAATATGCAAATTGCAATTAAAATTTATAGTTGTATATCTTGTCTACTATTTATCTCCCATTATCATTTCCATTTTCCAATTATTAATTTGAGATTAAAAATGCGATTTTAATATATCGTATAATTTTTCGAACATTTTCATTTAAATACCT
Organism: Antheraea yamamai; assembly: GCA_036509395.1. Taxonomy (NCBI): domain Eukaryota; kingdom Metazoa; phylum Arthropoda; class Insecta; order Lepidoptera; family Saturniidae; genus Antheraea; species Antheraea yamamai. Next base: position 13,298,589 of record AP028450.1, read on the forward strand.
ACGATCCGAAAAAAAGATTAACTTGCATAGTGGTTTTATAAAACCACGTAATGTTTTTCTTTTTTTCAATCGGTTGGTGGTAGACGTACATTCGGGTCACCTGATAAATGATCACCGCCGCCCGTGTACACCTGCTATATGGAGTGCATGACAAATGCGTTGCAGGTCTTAGAGGAAGGAGTAGGCTCGCTTCTTGAAAGTATGTATGTTCTATTGGTCCAGAAACGCTGCCGCTGGTTGTTCATTCCAAAGAACCGACATACTTGTAATTTTTCAATAATATATTTTATCCCTAGTATATTCAGCTTAAGTTATTTTTCTTAAATTTTATTATTATCGCTAAGACCTTGTGTGTTAACGTGTCAGTTATAGCTATACATAAATGTTTTTGTCGGTCCTCTATACGGAATCGCATTTAATTATTGACCTTATGAATCGAGTCTCATAAAAACGCAGTACGTGACTCGTGTAAATATGATTGAAATGTTTTAATTGGTCGTCGTTGAAATGGGTAGTTACCTTGTTTTAATAATAGCCAAAAACATGTAATGATGTGTATACAGTATTTCAATACCAATAGCAGCCTGTAACAGACTCACTGCAGGGTCACAGGTTTCGTCCTGAAGGAAGGTATGGGTATAAATACCACGCCAGTCTACGACGTATTCATGATTTCGAACTCCGAGAAAAACACAGTTCTATACTTTCCCACATACGGTGGTACTCGTATCGTATTCATATTACTGTGTTTATATTGGTATTGGTAGGTGGTAGAGCTACGCTGAAGCTGTTACTGGTTTCAGCATGAATGGGTCGGCTCGTCCGGGGTAGTACCACCCTCTCACAGGAAACCGACGTTAAGTAACAGTGCTTGCATTGTTACGTTTCGTTCGGACAGTGAGAGTGTCGAAGACCCACCTCCCCTCCCCTCCCCTCCACTCTGCTCTCCCCACTGCCCATTCCCCACAAAAACAGGATGGCAACGCACCTGCGACTCCTCTGGTGTTATTAGTGTCTATGGACGGTGGTGATCAGTTAACATCAGGTGACACACCTGTTCGTTTGACTCCTATGACATAAAAAAAATTAAAAATTATGGCTGCGAGGTTCAATTGATTTGTGGAACATTGCAGCTGCGAAAAGTTGTTACTCTTTAGCACCACCCAGAGAGCACGTGCAGGAGGATGGGAGGGAAACTTCCTGCGGACGCGAGTAACATATGTAGTACTACAAGAACGTTTCTCAGGTTCAGGTATCCACACGATGATTTTCTCCGCCGTCAGCCGATAGTGTTACCAATTTAACTTGTAACTTTGAAAAACTCGCTGGTACATGCTGGGGTTCGAACCTGCGGACATCGAATTGACTAATCATTCGACCAGTTAAATCACTCGACCATACCGATATTGAATTATGGTAATCTAAAATGTCGTTGTGTTAAATTATTTCGCTATCGATTTACTTATGTAATCGATATATCGATTAGTAGAATCGATTAGCCTGGATTACAGAACACGTGTTTATTGTTCAATTCGAATAGAAGATTATTAACAAAAATAGACCCGAGTGCAAAATCTACCTGTCTTATTCAAAAACGCTATATTAAGTATTTTATATCCCACTAGTGGTCACCTGCGTCTTCGTTTGAATTTGTACGTCTTTAAAATGATAAGATGGTCTTATCTTCTTCATATAACAATACCTATATAAACAATATCTTTATAAATTGTTAGCTTTAGCCCGCGGCTTCCCTCGCTTCAATGTAGAAATTTTGATCTATCCATCGGGAACAGTACATTTATCTTAGTACTTGCACTTACTGTACTCTTTTGGATTATCTTAATATATATATTTCTTGTGTGCGTGTGTATGTGACTGAACTCCTCCTAAACGACTGGACCGATTTTGATGAAATTTTTTGTGCGTGTTCGAGTGGATCCGAGAATGGTTTCACAATTGGACCCGGTAGGTGGCGCTGCGGTTGACTTTTGGGATTTCTATTTTTTATTATCAAGGCAGGACAACGTCCGCCAGGTCCGCTAGTTTTGTATATATATTTGTAAATATGTGTTCTGTGTGAAAGGTTTGTTTTGAAGTGAAAACTGCTTTAGGCACGTTACGCGGTATATTTGACAGGCAACTTATGATTTCGCGTCAGCGACATGCTAGTTAGCGTGACCGAAGGTATTGCGCTTGCGTCAGACTAGCGATGCGTAGTATAGCGACCTGTGTGTAAAAATCTTTACTAACTATGTGAAATAAAGTAAATAAGTGATTCAAATAAAGCCTCAACAAACTTTGCGAAGTGACGCGTAAAGCGTTAAACATAACAAAAAATAAAAATATAATTTACTGTTATATCTTCTTATTGTATGGAACAAAGGAGTCGATTGTGCGTCATCTGACGATATACTGTCATTGTTTACGTATATTCTTATATTTAACTAGCCTCAGCCGGCGGTTTTGCTTGCTTTGTTTGCTATCTATGAAGTTGTGCGTAGTTTATTTACCCAATTATTTTTTTCATCGCATCTGAGAATCAACAAAAATACCAACTTCTAATTTCTTATATATTTATTATTTGTATACCAATATAGTATTAGCGGACCCGGGGGACTTTGTTCCGCTATGATAATAAAAAAAAACCAGGACAAATTATATACCTTCCTCATGAGTCACTTTATCTACTGGTGAAATCCGCATGAAAATCCGTTCAGTAGGAGCTTATAGCGAACAGACAGCCAAATGTCGCAGAGGACTTTGCTTTATAATGTAGTGATAGTGATATGCTATAGTAATGAATTGACTCCTCTCTGAGTATCCACTAAAATATTTTAATACATTGGTATATAAGAAAGATTGTAGAAGAGAAAACAGTAGGTACAAAGACGGACTTATTAAGTTTTATAAGTAACGTTGGCTCGAGCTAACTTTCTCCACGCGGTTGTACGGGTGAGCGGCCTTCTCTATTGCCAGGTGAAAGTTTGCACACTCGTGTTTCGGCAATCGCCGTCGGGTACCCACTGACATGCGAACTTTTCTACTTATCTTAACTATTAGTCTCTTTTGTAGAATTGTATAGGTGAAATTTTGTATTGTTAGTTCCTACAGCCTCTAACAAGTTGATGAGCAAGTCCTCTGTTTATTTTTAGTAAAGTTCAATAGCGAGGTTTTAAGGTTGGTCTTTAGATTGTTTTTTTCTTATATATCATAGGAGGCAAACGAACAGGTGGGTCACCTGATGTTAAGTGATCACCACCGTCCATAGACACTTGTAACTCCAGGGGAGTCTCAAGTGCGTTGACAGCCTGTGTTGGGGAGGATTGAGGGGGGGGGGGAGGGGAGAGGGAGTAGTCCTCCGGCGCTCTCACTGACCGAACGAAACGCAACAATGCAAGCACTGTTACTTCTTTTTTTATATCATAGGGGGCAAACGAACATGTGGGTCACGTGATGTTAAGTGATCACCACCGTCCATAGACACTTGAAACACTGGGGGAGTCGCAAATGCGTTGCCAGGCTATGTTTATGGGAGAGGGGAGTGAGGAATGGGGGATGGGGACTGGAGGTGGGCCTCCGGCGCTCTCACTGACTGAACGAAACGCAACAATGCAAGTACTGTTACTTCACTTGGGTGTTTCTGTGGGTCGGGTGGTAGTACAGGGGGCGAGCCGACCCATTCATGCTGAAACCAGTAATAGATTCAGCGTGGCTCTACCACCTACAAGATAGCGGAATAATAGATATATTATCTATACAAATAAAAGTCAATTGCCATATGTATGCAATCCCATCATTTCGAAACGGCTCCACCTATTTGGAAAATAGATTACAAGTTCGTATGAAACAGAATGTTTGAAAAGTTAAAAATTTGTGTTAATAAATCTATATGTAAAAACACACAGAAGACTGTTGGATCTGTTGATTATACATAAATTTGTGTTCTGCGCACCTGGCTATATTAAAAGTGGTGAGTAAGTATGGCGAGGACTCTAAAGGCCGGTAGTTTTTTGAGGAAAAAGATGGTTGTGTGTGAGTAATAAAATTTCGTGTTTATATTTTTTTTTTGTAAAATGTGACGTAGAGAATATTAATAAAACGAATCGCGTCACGCGTGAGTAATCACTTTAAGAGTCATGTATATATTCCGCATTCATTAGTGCGTAAAGGAAACGTGAAGATATAAAAAAATGGATGTCTGGTGATATAAAGGCAACAATTTCTTTGTATTAATTCATTAAGGGGACTACTGTCAAACGCAAGATTAAATGTAGAGAACACCGTGTCATTCAACTTATAGCTACCATTTTTTAAGTCTAACGAATTACTGTACAATATTTCCCACGTTTTAATATATAGTAGTCGTTTAAATTCTATCATAGTTTTTTTTTTAAGTGACAAGATCTCTAGTCGCGTTGAGTGATTTTAAAATAAAGGTCTAGTGTGTATTTCACACTCGCGGTAGAGTTGTAACATGGTATTCTGATTAATTTTTAATAGAATGAGATGAATTTACTATGGAGGCGGTAAACATTAGTTTTCGGCATTATTTTGTAATATCTTTAATTCTTTATATATAACACAGAATGATTTTTTAAAGTGTGCGATAGTCTCTACGATTTGTAGGTGGCAGCAGTAGTAGCAGCTGAAGCTATTGCTGGTTTCAGCATGAATGGGTCGGCTAGGCCGGAGTAGTACCACCACCCTCTCATAGAAAACCGACGTAAAGTAACAGTGCTTGCATTGTTGCGTTTTGTTAGTCCAGTGAGAGCGCCGGAGGCCCACTTCCCCTCCCCCTCCCTACGTCCCTACTCCTCCTTCTCCTAAACACAGGCTGGCAACGCACTTGAGACTCTTCTGATGTTGCAAGAGTCTATGGACGGTGGTGATCACTTAACATCAGGTGACTCACCTGTTCCCTCGCCTTCTATGATATAAAAAAATAATAATAAAGAAACTCACTTGACAAATAGAGGAAAAAAAAAAGGATATTATTTTTAGCTTTTGATCACAATATTATCAGATGTTAAACGACGATGTGATCTAAGATTGTAACCACATTGAGCCTAAAGACTGCTGGCTCTCAAGTGCAGCTGCCGGAATACACCAACTGGTGATAAACCTTGGTGGTAGCTAACCAGGAAGGAATTTTAAAAAAACCCTACCATCATTATCGACAGCAATTACACTGGTATTTACAGAATAACTGTAATATAAACTGCAGTCAGTTGTTCTCATCGTCATCAGCCTGTAAGAGTTTCACTACAGCGACCGTAAAACTTTTCCCATGGTAAGGTATGGCCGTAATCACCACGCCAGCCCACGACCTATTGGCGATTTCAAACTCTGAGAAGTCCATAGTTCTACGTTTTCCCACATACTGTGTTACTACAAGACCCTTTCTCATGTTCAGGTTTCCTCACGATGTTCTCCTTCACCGTCAACCCATAGTGTTACCGATTTAGATTAGCAAATGTACGCGAATTTCGTAAAATTCCTAACCCTAATTAGGCTAATCCGGGGTTCGAACCTGCGGACGTCGGAATGATATTCTATCTATTTGGGTGTTGTATAATACTCGCTTGTTCGCACGTGACATTGGATGAGCTGTCTCATAGTCAAAAATAAAAACGGCAACAGATAATCAACAGCACTATAATGACGTTTATAATAATTCGTTATCCAATGTGTAGGATTAATGTATTAAATTATGAATTAGTCATCATAATTATAACTACTAGTGGTCGCCTAGTGGTCCAATTTTTAACCATAATTCATTTTTACTGAATAAGATCAAACGGAAGAGTAATTATTTCAGTGGTTTCATAAATTTACTAAAAATAAATTATTTATCAATTAATTATCAATGTATATTTCGAATTCACATATTATCATTACATAGTATAAAACAAAGTCCCCTACCGCGTCTGTCTGTCTGTCTGTTCGCGATAAATTCAAAAATTAGCGAACAGATTTTCATGCGGTTTTCACCGGTGGATAGAGTGATTGATGAGGAATGTTTTAGTATATAATTTGTCAAGGATTTTTTTAATAATCAGGGCGGGACAACGTCTGCCGGGCCCGCTAGTGTTATTATAAAATTAACCTACAATTTGATCAGTTGATTTCAAAGTGCATGTAAGGTATGAAACGAAAGTGATGTTAAAAATATTGAATGTAAGATGAAAAAAGGTAACTGGAACGTAAGAGTAAAATGACGTATGGCGAAACGTCTTTTTCATTTACATGTGTGTATATGTTGTGTGTCATCCAAGCAGTAGTGTGAGTAATGTATATTTTAATTAATTTAATGTGTTTTTAAAGCATTATATATTAAAAAAATAGCTTTGTGAACTTTTCCTCCATATAAACTATAACTATGCCAAATTTTACGTTCATCCGTTCTCGTAATTCGCTTAAAAAGGGGTACAAAGTTTTCGCTTCACTTATAAATATATAGATATCTGACCACGGTGGATTTATTCACTCCTTTATTCTATATGATAATTTGTCATTGATATACAAAAACCCAAAAAGCACACTTAACGTCTTACAGCCGGCACACAAAAATGAGTGCATAAAAATGAATTATGCAGTCGTTACAAATAGCCTCGCGTCGCTTGCGTCCTTGTAAAACAACTTTAAATCATTCACGTAAGGTTGAATTTGCAAAATCATAAGTTTATCACATAACTATAACCACGTATGTGTATTGGTGAGTTTTTGCGGCCGGTTTTCAGCGCTACTTTTATTCGAGACTGTGTGTCTTGGGTTTGTATAGGTCAATGTCATTTGTATTAAAATCGTTGTTACAACATTTTTAACCAATTTCGACGGTATTTAACATTTCTGATAAATGTAGCTATTAATCTTGATACTTGTGTGTGTTACGATCAAGTTGTATACATATTCCAAGAAATAATATTCTTGACGTTTATATTGTTATGAGAATATTTTATAAATTACTACGTTAATTATATTCAACTTTTAAATCTGTTTTAGTTAATATATTATTTCGGAATACTATGTTAACAATAAACCTTGGATATTTTGCTTATGGTTGGAAATCGTCATTACGTGGCTAATTTTTCTTCTAAATCTATAAAATTAGTATAAATCATTTTTTTCTAGCCTCGCCTGTAGCGATATTACATTAATTAATTTTGAAATTTTTGTCTGCTCTGATGTCTGTAGTGTTAGAAGCAGTTTAAAAACTGGATATTTACGTTCTAACTATTTTAATTTATGGGCAAAAACCTGTCTGGATATTTATGCAATTTAATAGCTTTTAATAATCTTCAGGTATGCATTCGCGTGTGTTTAATAATACGAGTGTTGCAAAAAATAAATAAATTTGCAATTACAAAGTTTAGTAAATCTGTGAACTATTAACTATGTCCGTGACTTCGCATGCATTTATTACGCACTATTCTCGATTCATCATTTTATTCTTACACCTATTTTATTACTACTACCAGCCTCTGCCCGCGACTTCGTCCGCGTAGTATAGTTACTTTGGGCTAACGCTAACACGCAGCGGAGGCTCTCAAGAGGAAAAAAACACCCCGATTTTGAAACATTTTTCATTAGTGCTCCATTCCTATTCGTCTTATCGTGATGATATATAGCGTTCCTCAATAACTAAGCTATATAACACTGAAAGAATTTTTCAAATCGGACCAGTAGTTCCTGAGATAACCCCCTACAACGTCACAAACTCACAAACTTTACCTCTTTATAATATTAGTATAGATGTAGTATTGATGATTTTTGTAGGTTACCAATTAAAATAAAGTAACTATACCACGCAGCCGAAGTAGCGGGCAGAGGCTAGTACTAGATACAATTGTATAAGACATTGCGTGTCACCACTTTTGGCTTCACCAATTAATTTAGTGTAATTAGGGTTGCCACTGGGGCTTTATAGTGAAGTACGGGATTGTATTGTTTCGTGTAATTATACTTGTTACTCTGAAATAATAGAACTTTGTGTGTTTTTATAAAACTACGATGCAAGTGAAACTGTTTGTCGGATTGTAGGCGTTTGCCAAAAAACAAACAACCTCACTGTCGCATTTATATTATATATTGATTTATTGTTATGATATCCTTTTCTGCTTAAACTATTATTTGTCCAGTGATATATTACGCCAAAATTTACTTTTTTGTTCTTCTGATTTCTTTAAAATATAAAAGGTGTCAACCCTAACTGCAAGTATTTTTCTGTACTCAAGAAGCGAACGTAGTATAATAGACGATTGTCTACATCTCAGGTATTTTTTTTATGTACGCTATATTAAAAATAATTTTGTGATAATATAAACGTTTGACTCAGCAAAATACAACTCATTCTGTTTCATTTGATATAATCAGATGCTATTAAAGTTTGCGTTACATGATTGTGTAACATATAACAAGTTTTGTACAAATAACCAGAAACACAAAATAAACAATAATTTGAGTAAGTTGTAGTTTTCTAGTAGATTTAGTATTAAGGTTAGATAACAGGGAGATTTGTCTGTCCAGAGACGGTAATCTCTAAAACTATTATAGGAATTTTCAGAAATAGTTTGAGCGTAACGTGGCGAGAATATCTCATCAAACTTGCCTGACGAAAAAGGGATACAGTAATTTAATTTTTCGAAGTCTGCTCAGTTTAAAAGTCAATAGATTGCGCTTCATTGCTTGATTTCCAGACGCTACTTGTTCCGGGACCTTAGTGTCAATTAATTAATAACAGCTTTACCTGTTGGAAAAACGTAATGGTAAACTCACTTAAATTTTATTGTATTTATGTATATAAGCGGTAGAACCAGTGTCCGTGTTATAAAAGAGTTCAACGACGTTATTTTTTTATTGCTGTCTTTAATCACGATCGTCGAAGTACAAAAAAAAAAACTTATTTATTTAATTTACGGTTACAAGAGCGAATTTTTTAGTATAGGCAGCAATGAAATGGTCAAAACTTCATACGTTTGTTAAATTGTCCTCACTTGGTTTTCTGGTATATATTCTATATTAGCAACTAGCTTTCGCCCACGTCAAAATAAAATTGATCTATCCCTCTGGAAACTCCGATCCTTTGCTGTAACCCTTACAACGTGTGACAAAGAAACAAAAGAACTCACATTCGACATATAATACTTAGGATAAATTACGCTGTTATATTATTGCATAACAATGGTAGTTACAAAATGTTATCTACTGTTTTGTTGTTGGGTAAATTGCTTTTTTTGTATCGTATTCTAGATTGTATCGCAAGTTCGTTCTTCGTATCGTATCTTTGAACGCGAGCAACCGTGATGTCCCTTTCACGCATATTAGTTATCACATAATATCACGTTATACGCACTTAACGATAATACTATCAGACCGTTGTAATCATACATGTGTGAGAAGTCAATCAAATACATATGCGTACCGTAGTATGTGTCGAGTGAACGGGTACATGTATTTCAGATCTCACTATTTTCGCTAAGATTAATTAACTGATAAAAGAAAAAGAAAGGCCCTCACAGAACATGCGTGTATACTAACCTACTGTGTACATGTGTAATGCAGTGTCACTGCATCGTGCAAGCAGCGTACTTGAAGACTCCACTCTAAGGGATCGGGCTTGAGACACTGCTTAGGAGGTTGCGACGGGTCCACGGAAGTGAAGTTGACCGCCCGTCCTCGGCCGCAGGAACGGTGTTTATGCACGCCTTGTTTCTAAGGCCACAATGTTATGATTCGTTAGCTACCGTTATTTAATCGGGGAAATCGGTATAGACTTATTGCGGCCGTTACTTACACAACAGGCCAATGTGTTCTATTCTATTCTGCTGCCAAAAGCCTATTGACGTGAGCCTCATAAGGTCTACATTCGTTTGGATTGAGCTTAACCCTTTATGGTCTTGGACAGCCCAGGAACCCCTTATAACCATAAACTATGTGGTAAAAAATAGTATCTATAATTCAATGAGATACAAGAGTTTGCCCGTCTCGAAGGATCGAAAGTCACCTTCAGTCACACGGCGGATTCCGTCATGACATTTACATTTTTGACATATAAATAGCATACGTTTTGCAAGGTTAATAAAAATAAAGTAATAAATAAAGTTAAAAAAATAAAGTTAATAAAGATGATTAATACATTTGACTAGGATGATTTTCGTTTCTTTTAGAAAATTATTTCTATAAACAAGTGGTTTGAAATTCGTTCAAAATTTACAATTTCTTTAAGTTTGAACGGTTGAATGTATTTGACATTTTTTTTGAATAAAAATAGTTATTATTAACAAATCTTGAAATTTAGTAATACGATATATGAGTCGTTACATTCAGAATGAGCTAAATCCAATTTTAGCCGGTCCTAATATTTTTCGTTATTTTTCAAGATCTTCAACGTTTTTACATTTAACATATGAAGATTATAAAAATTAAAACTAAAAATCTTATGTACGGCAAAATTTGAACTTCGTTCTCGTTGTGTAAAAACTGGAAATTAAAAAAAAAATTAACATGTTATATGAACGATTATAGTTAGATTTAGATCATTTTGAAATGTAACGATACATACTTCAAATTTAGATTTCGACTTGTTGTTTTAATAAAAAGTTTCGAAATACGTGAATCATTGTTACCTAGTATTTAGGGTTGGTTTCCCTCATTATTGATCATTTTCCCTTACAGTTTGATATAATTAAGCGTGGAAAATAATCTGCGAGACATTTATCGATGCAATTTAAAATAGATTGGTGTAACTAAAAACGTATACATAAAGAAGAAAATGAGAACAAATATTTGCATTACGATACAACTATGGAATGAAATAAAATGACAACTGAACGCTAGCAACGTCAATCTGTCAATATTTCTGAAGGTCTTTGTACAGTCTTCTGTGTCATTCACTTTTTCATTCGGAGATTTTTTTAAACGAAGATTTTCATGTAATCTAATAGTTTTTCAAAAAATTTCTTTCATACAAACCTTGTACCGACAATAATAAAACAGGGTAATGATACACGATAGAAGTGAAACTTTTATATTACAGCGAAACATTTTAATTTTAAAAATACAACAAGCAGCCAACGTCACGCGGTGTTTCCAGACGGTCACCCATTCGAGTACTGACCGCGCCCGACGTTGCTTAACTTCGGTGACCGGACGAGAACCGGTGTTTCCATCACTCTAGCCGACACAGTGCTTACTGCCACCAGTTTTCGTCATATAAGAAGTTTGCGGATCAGGATTTTAAAGTCCTCCTATTAGAAGTTTCAAATTAAAAAGTTTTTTTTTTTCGATCTGATTACATTACTGACCTAGCAAGGTCTTAACAGCTTCACTGGACTACTAAGGCGAGCGCTTAAGGCACTCAGCCGATTTTATTTGACAACTAGCTTAAGGGTGAACGGCACACCTCGGCTTGGGCTGTTTGCCTGATACATGCAATTCGCGACCTATCTGAGCTTACCTAAGCTAAGGTAACTATTCATACATATATGAGTTGTTGAAACATATATGTGTACCAAGCATACATACCACAACAACTCTTATATATATTTCGTATCGGATTTATATATTTCGTATCGGAAAGAAGAATTAACGAAATATGGGCAGCTATATACATTCATATAGATGCAAAAAATGTAGGTTCAGTGTTACTGTTATAAAATGTGATCGTAAACCTCGGTTAAAGAATTAAAGTTGCGTAATTATGTTTTTTTTATTTTATAAATCTCGTTATAGGCTGTGATCGAACAGGTTGTTGTGAAATTGTTTTATAAACGACTAGTTACGAAATCTCCGTTGGCGACAAGGCCTCGCCAAGGTCGAAGCGAAATGCATCGCGGTTACTCGTATTCTGTTTGTTAATTTTTGAAGTTGAAACTTGTTTAGATGCGTTTAGCGGTATTTTTTTTGGCAGGAGAAAAATTTATAATTTCGCGTCATGACATGCTAGCGAGCGTGACGGACCGTATTGCGCTTGCGCGGCTTGCGTCAAACTAGCGGCCTGTGTACATCTAATTTGTATTGAGATTGTGCATGCCGTCATATGTTTGATGGATTAATAATTGTATAAAAGTATATTATTCGGAGTGTCAACAGATGTAAAAGAGGGACTAATGATAATAATTCAGATTATAATTAATTTAAAAAATTCAAAAGAGAACACAGTTTAAATTCCATTGTTTTGAGTTTTCACTTCTGTCAGCAGTCCTTTTTTTGTTTTTGTATACCATACTATAATTTCTTTACGATGTTCTCACTGTATTCATTCATCATGCTACCAAGAAATTCTAAAAACTTCTTTTGGATATTATGAAACGAAAATGTGTAACAAAAAACAGATAGCTATAAACGTCTGTATAGGTTTTAGGCTGTGAGAGAATGAGATAGAATGCGTTTCTATATAGTTTCCTTATATTTCGTTTCATCTTTATGCGATGGTTCGCAGCAGTCTGCGTCCTTACTACTCTACCGTTTGTATACGGGCTCATACACGGACTCTGCATTCCACGGCGACTAGACTCCATGTCGTATACTATATTCCTAATGTACTCGAAGTATATACAAAGAGATGAGATCTGGGCCTTAAAAAATCAGCCGAGAGGTGAATGAAATTAATATAGGAATCGAATTCCCTTGTAAGAATTCGATTTTGTTTATTTTTAGGAGAAACACGTAATCTATACTTCTATACTAATATTATAAAGAGGTAAAGTTTGTGACGTTGTGAGTTTGTGACGTTGTGGCGTTGTAAGGGGTAATCTCAGGAACTACTGGGCCGATTGAAATAATTCTTTCAATGTTATATAGCTCATTCATCGAGAATGGTTATAGGCTATATATCATCACGCTAAGACCAATAGGAACGGAGCAATAATGAAAAATGTTTTAAAATCGGTGTATTTTTTCCTTTTGAGAGCTTCCGCTGCGTCTTAGCCCAAAATAACTATTCCACGCGTACGAAGTCGCGGGCAGAAGCTATTAACTAATTATATTATCTATAATCTATACTAATATTATAAAGAGGTAAAGTTTGTGAGGTTGTAGGGGGTAATATCTGGGGAGTCGGAGAAAAATGGTAGAACGAAAACGTTTCTTACGAACGCTGCCTTAATTATGAGATATATATGATTGAGTTGTAGAGAAAAGTTGTAGCTTGATAATGCCTATTACCGCCCAACGAAGTGGGCACGGGTCGGCTAGTCAAGAATAAACTTTATTGTAGGTAGTGTAATTATAGAAGAAGCGAAGAAAATGAATTAGCTAAAAATATAATAGTAAAATGAAGTTAACATTCAGTTATAACTAAAAATATATAGTGTTCTGAATAGATAAAATGATTGCATATACAGCGTAAATCTACCTATATCTACACAGAAAGATATAAATAATATATACACACATAGGTCATTCTCTCTTATGTCGTCGAAGCTGTGGAGATATTCTTCTGTTATTATATTCAGTTTATGAGCCTTATATTTCGGTGTGAGCTTCTATTACTAGTTGTGCTCGCGATTCCGTCCACGTGGAAGTTAATGTAAAAAGACAGTGACTAATCAAATCATCTGACGACTGTATTGAGTCCATTTACTTATCTACTTTTCTCTTGTACTTAAGGCGCGTCGTCATTAAAATTACAATAACTTTTGATAGACCGCACCGATTTTAATGAAACGAAGACTAAATATTACTCAAAGACATGCTTTACGATTTTCTTGGGGAGGTATTGAACGCAGTATTTTAGCAGTGATGCGTGTTCATACAAATAGACAAATTTCTAAAATTTATTGAAATGTATTTTATTACTCATTATTCCAAGACACGTTACATTTACATTGTTATAAGTATAGATATTCGATTGGATGATGCGTTAGCCTTTGAAAAATTCTCTACTTAAGCAATTTCAGCTGTTGAAGTTACTTATTACGGCTAATAATAAAATATTACGGGTATTAGGTATTAGGCACGGTTTTAAATTTTCATAATTGCTTCGATATAATCATACTTATTTAGTTGTTTAATCAGAGGTGTTATGTGCCGACGACGACCGTACATTCAATTACTTTAATATTTACGTTACAATATCAAATTATCACACCGTGGCAATAAAATTACCATACAGACTGTTAGAGAGCTGATGAAATACATGAGCTGCTTTTGTTCTGTTATATATTGAAAAAGACGGCAGAAGAAGTGCCGGATTAATGTTAGTATTTCATTCTTGTAGACCAAAATTACTAGTAATTATAATATATGTTGTCTTATTGCCAATAAGTGGATTTATGCTGAAGCTGCTAGGATTCGAACCTACGTTCATCGACACTGTGTCTGAACACGCTATCAACTAAGCCAACATCGCTTAAAATACATTTTTATTAAATTTATTTATTTACAAATGTGGATAACGCAATAGTCGACAGTCCGGTGAATAATATAATAGCAATAATAAGAAGGCGCTAGACTGAAAATCTACAACGCATTACCACATCGATACAACTTACACTATTAGTAATATTAAATTAGCTGTTAGTATATACGGTGTGATATTTTTAACTAGCTTTTTTTACATATTAGTAGTGTACACGCAGACTCGATTCGTGTAGGTAAATTCTATATTATATTAATTAACTAGCGGGCCCGGCAGACGTTATCCTACCCTGATTATAAAAAAAAATCCTTGGCAAATTACATATCAAAACGTTCCTCATGAATCACTTTATCCACTGGTGAAAACCGTATAAAAATCCGTTCAGTAGTTTTTGAGTTTATCGCGAACAGACAGACAGACAGACGCGGTTGGGGACTTTGTTTTATACTCTAGCGGGCCTGGCAGACGTTTCCTGCCCTGATTATAAAAAAATCCGTAACAAATTATATACCAAAACGTTCCTCATGAATCACTTTATCAACTGGTGAAAACCGCTTGAAAATCCGTTCGGTAGTTTTTGAGTTTATCGCGAACAGACAGACGGACAGACGCGGTTGGGGACTTTGTTTTATACTATGTAATCATATTATAAAGCTCAAGAGTTAGTTTGTTTGAACTCGCTAATCCCAGGAACTACTAGTCTAAATTTAAAATAGGAGTGAAATATAAAAAGGGAAATAAATTTTTTAGGGGGAAAAGGGGGGGGTTGAATTTTTTAAGAATGAGTTTACATCCAAGCATTATTATTAGACATATTTGAGCATCGAGCTTTTAAATTCAAATGGACAATTAAACAAATTTTATATCCATGAATATTTAAACAAAATTCAGTAAATTATATTTCAATATTTTTGATTATATTTGGCATCTTGTTTTCTTATCCATAGGTTAATTTTAGTTTTGACGTGAATACGTCTTTAAATTTGCTACCATACAGGGGTAACCCAAAAAACCTAATGATAACAAAATCAGGGGATACAGTTTGGCGATGTAGTTTCGAATCTATTCTCTACATCTAAAATTAAATTATACCATTGAATAGCTAAAGGATCAAACAATTCATTACGCTAAGTCAGGACTGTAACACATCGCACACGGTGTAGGGGGAAGCGCCGCCATTTTGGGGTAATTCTGCTGCGTTTTCAGATTTCCATTTAGTATAACTTTCGACTCGGTGAAGCTACCACGTTTTTTGAAGTTTCAGTTAACAGCCCTTGTCAAAGTCTATCGATTATATATAAAATATTAGTGTAAAATCGTGACTGTGTTAGGTGGTACAATAAGGTGTTAAAATGAAAAAAAATTTCAAGAAATATATAATGTTAGCCTATACGCGTCGAAAAGCCAAATCCAAATACAGAAATCGTATAGAGTTGAAGAGAACATCTCAAAACCAATCGAATGATACCAATAAAATACCATATGACCGAGTCAAGTAGCGGAGGCAACGTAAAAAAGTGAATGCGGCCGAGCGGATCACACAGACCTATAATTAATAAAGTTATAACATAGTAGTTATTTGTTAGGTTGATTTATTTCCTGAACCCGTTAAATGGAACAGTTGCCATCATAAACAAAACATGGAAACCCGGAGGGCTTCTTATGATTATGACACATAAATAATAATAATTTATATAGAAAATATCGCCCGTTACGAAACGTATTCACGTACAACAAACGGCCGTGTCATGACATAGCCACACCACATTTTTTATATATGAATTCATTATCACTTTTTCATTTATTCTTGTTCTGTTTCAAATGATTATCTATTTTTAATGTTAGATAATTTAATTTTACAATGTTATTAATAGCGTAAGTTGTATCGATGTGATAAAGCGTTGTAGATTTTCAGTCTAGCTCGCTCCTTCTTATTGTTGTTATTGTATTATTCATCGGATTGTTCACATACATTTTGCACATTGCATTATTCACAATTGTAAACAAATAAATACATCTGTATGACTAATATTTTTGATTTGTTTTACGACCGCTATTATTACCATTATGCACTTTAAATGTAATGTTTGTTTTTTAACCCGAATTTAAATGAGCGGAGACAAAATGGTTCTTTTCGTCGTCCTTTCTTTGTCAATTGATTTTCTTAATTATTTTTTTCGTTTAGTAGTTGTTGACGACAATTAGTAATATGAATTATTTGATATAATTAGGTTTTTTTATACCATCGATAAGTGGAAGCTTTATTTTTAGGTATCTATTTGTCATGCTTCACGAACCTTAACTGGACTAATCCACAATATTTGTACACTCTTTGATAAACGGAACATCAATAACAATGAAACTTTTTAAAAATTAATTATGGTCTAATCTTAACGCCTGATCATTTGTTAACATGAATTAATTAATTATTTTACTTATGACTTAATATTGCGTATAATTTTACTAAACAACTTTTAAGAAAACCAACTTAATTTTTTTTTCAAAAAAGTTAATATCGCGTCTCTTCCAGCCATGAACTTTAAGGCGAGGACATCTGAAAGTGTGTCCACATACTTGTGTACTGTACTGTACTAATTACTTTATTTCATATGATTTTTTTTACTGATAACCACAACATAAAAAAGTATGTCCTTTCTAATTCAAAATATTTACATTAATTTAAATTAATTTATTTATACTTATTTTCTGGTAGACGATTTTATAATTGCATTGTACAGTACCTTTTGATTTGGCACGTCGGGAAGAAAAGGGAGACGTCCGGCTAATATCGGCTTGCTTCGGATTTGTAAAGCGTTCTCTCTGTCGCACAGCGCCGTGACTACAATACACAAAGAGGACGCTATACGAAACCGAACTCGGCCGGCTATCTCGATCTTCTACCCGACGTGTCAAATCAAAAGCCGGGTACTGTACCGGGTATAGTGCGGCGTTTTGTCGTGGTATAATGTAATGTTTGTAGGATATAATAGTTCTATCATGAGTAAGTCACATTGCTCTGTACTACTATAAAATAAAAATATTTATGAAAATTCTTCGCTGTCACTCAATTTTATTCTTGTTCAAGTTTCACAAATCAATAGTTGCCTTTTTATTATGGTTTCTTTAAACAAATAAATACATTCTGTACATCGGCACGACAAAGTATGTATGCCGTTTTATTATATACTTTATAGGTCCTAGCGTTTGACCACAACGTCACCTGATGTTAAATGACGATTTGGTAAAATATCGTAAATATGGTAAATCTGACGGGTCATCATAGCTTCACGGGACTAACGATGACAGAGTGACCGAACCTCGAACTAACGAAACTAATCATACAAGTATTGGTGAGACGCACATGTGTACCAGTATGTGTGCCTCACGGATTCACATATGTTTTTTGTTTCTGTAACCTTAGCTAAACTAACGAACGAATGAAATATTTACTTCATGTCCAGACGGAATCTACCTTAAACCCGAGGCTCTGATGTCCAGAGAATTGAAATGAAATCTTATTTGAATCCCTCTATTAATAGTTATTGTAAACTCCGTGGTTTCAATGAATCGAGTCTAAAATATATATTTACCGTGTCTAATTAAGCCCTGGATATTTATCTGAAGACGACTTTGTAACTGGTTTAGGCGTTATAATTTTGCACCTATTTTTTTTTTCTATATATACAGCGTACAAACTCAGAAATTAGATGCACTGAACTAGCTTTTGCTCGCGGTTTAGCTCGATTTAATTTGCATTTCACTTATCCTTTGGCAACATAATTTTTCATGGTTGAAGTGCCATTTTCTACACTCGTAGTAATATGTTTGCAAAATTTCCTAATGACCGGCTGAGTAGTTAAGACATGATAATGTATAAAACAAACTCCCATTTGTATTTATAACTAGCTGTGCCCGCTACTTCGTCCGCGTGGAACATGATGAACAAAACAGTGACTAATAATGAATGTATTAAGTCGAATTACTATCTATTTTTCCCTCGCACCTCGCACTTAAGGGAACCCGGTGGTCTAGCAGCCTAAAATTTAAACTATTTAAAAAAAAATTCTATATGAGGGTAATGACTAATGCTTTTAAATTGTTTTACACTAATTTCATTACTTATCAACTACACAATAATGAAAATTAAAACAATTTTTTTTTTTTTGTAATTATAAAAATGGTGCTGAAGTCTCTCTCTTCAAAAAAATGGAATTGACTGGTGAATGGTGATTTATCTCTCCCCCTGATCTGAAATAAAAAAAATTGACGAATCTTTAATTAGTATAAGTATAGCTATCGCAGGAACTAGAATACAAAAAAAAATTGACAAAATGGCGCGTAGTTAAAAGTACGAGTTTGAAGACGATCAGTTTTTTTTAATGTTTTGTTGATAAAAAAAATATAAATATTTTACGGCAACTACTTGTTTTAGTTCCAGCGAGAGCTAGAACTGTACAGAATTTTATATTTTTATAAATATTAAAATTTCAGCCCAATCGGTCGAGTAGTTTTTTGTTTTGACCCCCGCGAGACGAAAAAATGTAGTTTTGAGATAAACGCGATTAAAGTTTCAAGCAAGTATATTCTCAAGGAATTGGATTGAAATATGTACTTACAATTAATCGGCGATCCTAGCACCATAAAGAATTCCCTCCGTCTTCTCAAAATCTTCACTTTCTTTATTCTTGGCTTTTTTACGAGCAGTTCTTGCCTCTTTGGAGTCACTTGTGCTTTGACGATCAGCCTTGTAGATTCGTCGCTCGTCACGATCCTGGGCTAGTTGATCGGCGTATGGACCGATTTTTATACCCATTACGTCCATAATTTTTAAAATCGCTTTAAACCCTTCGTTGAAAGTACAAGCAGCACAATATGCAGCGATGTCTACAATTGTTTTACCCTTATGATTAGGTCTTCTATTACTTGTTCGGCTCTGCTTACGATCCATATTTTTCAATAAAATTATAACACTAGATGTTACTATCGTTGAGGAACACGTTAGGCTAACCTATATAATGCTTAAAACTAAAATATTTCCTCTTAAATTTATACATTAGTGTTAGTCAGGTATATGAACCCGAGCAGCTGCAACTAGCGAACAATAGAGCCCGACCCACAGATTCTTCTACCTACCTGACCTTCGAATGGACTGAAGATCCTGAAATACTCGGAATTTCGTCATCAAATTTTAACAGTATATTTTTAAGATACTGTACTTAAAAAAATAAAAAAAATTAAATCGATTTTTCGAAAATTGAAGACCACCGGGTCCCCTTAAGTCGCGACGTCATTAAAATTACAATAACTTTTGGTAGAGTGAACCGATTTTAATTAAATTAAGAGTAAATGTTACTCAAAGATATGTTTTATGGTATACTTGTCAGTGGTTTTACCATGGACGCAGTACTTTAGCAATGATGCGTGTTCAAACAAACAAATATTTCTAAAACGATAGAAATGTATTTTGTTACTTATTCCTAGATGCCTGGAATTTTTTTTTTACAAAAATTTAAAAGTACAAACACGTTAGATTATATACTTATTAGAGGGATAAGTCTTTTTATGTAGGACCAAATAAGAAATTTAACAAATAAATAAGTAGCTCATGTTTGTTTCTCCTATTTTACTCAGTTTACCCAGACTTATGTTAATACAAGCAAAGCTAGACCTGATGGAACGTGTCTAGATAACACCTTCGAAATATTCATATTTTTACAAAACCAAAATGCTTGTATAATGACCACGTTTCATTCCTAGAAAATTCGCTGTTATTTTATCGACAGCAATAAATCAAGAACAGAAAATAGTTTTAAAATGAACAGCCATCCCAATTTAAGATTCGACGACTCGGTTTAAAAATGGGATGCGAATATGGTACTATCGTGCAAATAAAAAAAGGATTCTTTGATATATGTTACTTTAGATGCAGCAAACTGAATGTTAATAACAGAATACATTATTAATCAATGAAGTAAGAGAAGTGAGATGCCAAGGTAAAATAACGAACCAACCAACATTTGCGAAATAACTCACGTTCGGTTACTAATATTGGAGACATTGAATATGTGGACGAATTTTATAGATGTACAAGCTCTTACTAGCGGCTTCGTCCGCGTGGAATTTAGAAAAATATTTTTGTTCAGTGTAAATGTGCCCGATACTGCTTCTTTAGTTTATAAATATTTGCGCGGAACCCTATTTTTTTCTATAAAAGTAGCCCAAACTAGAGCTCATAATCCCAGTGAAAATCCCGTCAAAATCGATTTAACCATTTCGGAGATTATCGATTACCGGAAGAAATAGAGGAACAAAAATTTAAATATTGTTTTTTTTTTACTTTGTTACGGATGAGAGAAAACTACATGCGGCAAATATGTGAATGTTAAGATGGATGTGTGGTGTAATGGATAGGATTAAGAATGAGTATGTGAGAGGAAGTTTGAAAAAAGCACCAGTGACAGAGAAGTTAGATATAGGAGTAGAGGAAGATCGGAAAAGGTATGGATTGATTGTGTGAAAAATGATGTGTATCAAAGGTGTCAATACTGAGACGACATGTAATAAGAGAGAGTATAAAAGGAAAATATGTTGTGCCGAACCTGTTTATGTGGGATAAGGGTAAGAAGGTGATGGTGATGATGTTTTTTTTGTTGAAGTACCGTATATACTTATGGAGAAAGCTTAGGAAGCTGTTATTTTGGCATTGCAAACGTACACTTTAGTTATATTTAATGGTGATTAATCTAGTGAAAAGGCAGTCTAGTATTTTAATTGTTTATAAACTAGCGGGCCCGGCGGACGTAGTCCCGCCCTGATTATAAAAAAAATCCTTGACAAATTATATACCAAAACGTTCCTCATGAATCACTTTATCCACTGGTGAAAACCGCTTAAAAATCCATTCAGTAGTTTTTGAGTTTATCGCGAACAGACAGACAGACGCGGTAGGGGACTTTGTTTTATACTATGTAATGATGATATATAAATTATAAGTAAATAATAATTACTATATAAGTAAATATATATATATATTTTGAATTTCTCTTTCAACTCCAGTGTATTATATAGTGCATGTGTTCTATTAATCTATTTACTACGTAACCTCGCATTTTCTGCGTCAAGTTTTTAGGCAAACTCATTACCCCTTAATATGAAATATTTTATCATAACTTCAATTGAACATGTAATAACTGAGCCACAGCAACGCGTGGCCGGCTCAACTAGTACTTTATAGTTTGACAACAGTCTCATATGATGTTAAATTACGATGTGCTGTAATATAGTGAAAACGCTAAACATAGAGGAGGCTGGCTCTCAAGTGCAGCTGCCGGAACACACCAGCAGGTGCTCGACGACAGATTTTGTAGTTGTACACGCGGCCTTAGAAAAGTCCTACCACCATGCTATGGTCTTCGTCACGGTGTTTTTTCTTCGCAGAAAGCTCATTACGTTTTCATTAAATATTTTAATTTCACGGATTTCCAAATATTGCTTAAATTAATAGGAGTGAAATATAAGAAAAAAAAACGTCTATTTAATAATAGGAAGCTAGGAAGTGGCACGCAGAAGCTGTTTACAAATAGGTCTTCAACCTGTGCGTTGTCATAAGTTCTAACGTTAGGGGCCGTTCAAGTATTACGTAAGCAGAATTCTTGTAATTTCGCTGCGTGTTAGCGTTAGTATTATATATGTTGCCATGGTAACGTGGTAACTTTCTATCGCAAACATTTTTAAAGTTTATTTTGTGTTTCTATTCAACATGTTTATTCTACGTTTGTTTTGTTTCCAATTTTTTATTTGTAATTTATTACGTATTATAAAAATAAAGTGTGTGTATCTGAAATTAAAATAACAACTTTTTGGTGATTAGATTTGGTTACAAGTAACAAAAAATATTTTTTTAATATTGTTGGTATTTTATATTATTATATTTTGTGTGTTTGTTCCGGGTTATGTCTGAAACGGCTGGACCTATGTTAACGGGAATTTTACTGGCAGATATGCGAAATTATAGCGGTTGACATATTCTATTTTATTTGTTGAACTGTTACCCGTGCATTCGTTCATGTGAAATTTATTAAAAATATATTATTTATTGTAAACAAGCGAGTGAGACGTGTGCTTTACTGGACTTCAAGAATAAATAATATACATAATTGAAAGTCATATGTTTGTATGTAATTAAAATTATATTATATTTTTGGTCAATTTGGCGGCCATTTTGATTTATTTACCGCGCTGCATCTACATAACTTTGTGATTATAGCAACTTATAAGACTAACTTAATTATATCGACAATACGGGTATATTAGATCTATATAATAAAAAAATTAACACATATTGTTCGATAATGTATAGCTTAAAACTTGAATTACTTTCTTATATAGTCTATGTGAGCACTGAGGGTGATATTTTGTAGGTTAAAGTTCCAGGCATGTTGTTGATGATAAATCCCATTTCATTCGATACACTGTTATTATTTACATTTCTAATGTACACGTTACATTTTACAGTAAATGGCGTGGGTATCGTACTTACATATGTTTTTGAAAAAGCATCTCCATAATGTACAACATCTACTCATAATTTTACATTTTTTGATACATTTTAAAAAAGCGCGTGCGTAGCCGTGGGTAATAGCTAGTATGTTATAAATTCGATGTACTATATATGTATTAGTATATGCCAATTAGCTTCCCCTTCCTTATCTTAGAATCGTTAAAAACAAACGGTTCTTGTGAGTCATGTTCATGTCACAGTTAAGTTAGAACAGCTGATAATAATATGAATAATGATAAAAACAATGATTAACTGAATTCTTTCGGTAGAAACTGAAATGCAATGTAAGAAGACAGTTGTCATTTTCTATTTTCATCGTCGACTTTTAACCGATGTTTTTATTAAAATCAGTAATGGAAGCATATTCTCGCTTCGTGGTAACAAATGAAACGTGTGTGTGTGGAGTGGTTGCGATAGATAGCGTTGATTTTATTTCTGGCATGTTCCCGCGAAGTGACTGAGCTGCTAAAGTTAATTTATTGTATGACTAATTCGAAGAATTTACTATTCGATTTCAATAAACCAATTCCATTTAAATTTATATTGAGATAGTCTGTCTGTAGCGGCGGTTGCGTAGCACGCTACTTATTTTCGTAGACGTTAATAAAAAGAATTTGTCTTTAATTACAATTTAATGCGTGTAACAAATTTTACTATGTGCGCGCGATTCGAATGTAGTTCAACGAGTGTGAAGTTCGTTCGGGTGCAACTTCAGAGCGGTTGACGTTTCGTTCCGAAACACTGTCTATTCGGAATAAGGACTTTAATATGATAATTAGTATTTTCCTTTTACATTAGAATATTAATTTAGTTTTTCTACGTTTGTGTATTAGAATTCTTGTTCTTAAATAAGGAAGTGGTTATAATGTGATGTTAATCTTTGTGATAAACAAAAACAAAGCGATTCATAAAAGAAGTATGTTATTTGACTTATGATTATCATATTTCAATGTCAAAGTAACTACGAAAACACAGCGAGTACAGTTTCAGCAAAAAATTAAACAAATATGAAATAATATTAATAAAATGTTTAAAGACGCATACAATTATTTTAAAATATTCATTTAGAATATTCTAGAGAAAAATCTATCTATTGACTAGGGTTCATTAGAACGATATTCTATCATATAGTATGTAATCATTTGTACTGATAACGAACGGTCAGTACTTCTCTGACTCCCACAGTTCGTCAGGGGGTCTAACACCCACTCCCCCTTGAAGGGTCTACCATCTTGACCCCTCAGACCACAGTCAGGGCCCCTCGGAAGGGCTAACACCTGTCGGGGGAGCAGACGCAGTGCCAGTCGGCAGTCCCTGCTCCCCCGCCTAAAAGGTGTATGAAAGCACCATGGGGTTTTAGTCCGTGCGAATCGGACATAACCAATACTCAGCTGTCCGGCGGAATGGGTATTAAAAATTAAAAAAGGGATCAACTTTAGGGTCGGCCACTTTCGGACCCTGGAGTTTGCTGCCAAGCGGCTGAGCGCCCCAAGCGTTCGCTCTATTAGTCCAGTGAAGCTTTCAAGGCCCACCAGACCAATAGCGTATAATCAGTTGGAGAAAAAAACCTACTGATAATTGTTGCAATTGTAGAAGCAATTTTTGTTACAGTTAAAATATAACAGTAGATTGTGGTGTATGTAACCGCAACGTACGTAATTGTACGGATTGGGTTGACTTTTATCTCTTTTTGGGAATCTTTGAGAATAAATGTAAGGTCTGAAGGGTTTCCTTTAAATTATACATTTCTCTTACTCCTTAAACAAGTCTAGATGTGTCTAATCTGAGTTATCTGATTAAACAAACACGACGGATCTACGCGAATCTCTTTGCTAGGTTTTCATCATGTTTGTGGCACTTACTGCAGATGAGTGTAGCATAAACGAGCGTTTCATGGAACCAGTTTTTAAAACTTGTTTTTTCTTTTTACTAAAACAATTAATTAAAAGCGCCGAGAGGTGGGTGCTACCGGGTCGGTAGTAAATTACACAACGATAAATCTTTTTATATGTAATTCTTCTATCCGTGTGTATGTGACTACCCTCCATGTAAACTGTAAAGGGCCGCACAAATTTTGATGATTTTTTTGTGTGTGTTAGGTGAATGTAAGAATAGTTTAGATTCACAATTGGACCCGGTAGGTGCCGCTGCGGTAGAATTTTAAGATTTTTTTTTATTATCAAGGCAGGACAATATCTGCGGGGCCCGCTAGTAATTATATAAATTTACCTACCCGCTCTGGCTTTGCACGAATGCACTAACAAAAAAAAATGAGATCAAACCTTCCATTTATAGTAACACCATGTAATAATATGGTAAATGAACAATTGAACGTCAATCTGTCAATATTTTTGGAAATATCTCTATCTTTTGTCTGACTCACTCACTTTTTATATTGATATTTTGAAACCCATTTAAAATGAAACAGATGTAATCGTCCTGAGAAGTACAAACACTAAAACAAGGATCAGCCAAACTGGTGTAGCCCTTCATAAGATATTCGCTCACATACATTCGGCAATGGATTTCTATTTACGTGTGTCGTTACATTTATAAATAAGCTAAAGCAAACTAAAGCATAAACATGTCTAGTTTTGTAAGATTTTCAGTTTTTACACAGAAACCGAAGTTATAATTTTGCCGTTCGTAAGGTTTTTAATTTTTTTGTTTTATGATCTTCATATGTACCTACAAAATTTGAAAATCTTGAAAAATAACGTAAGATATTAGGAGCACCTAAAATTGGATATAGCTCATTTTGAAATGAAATTCTTGTGATAGACGCTAATACGTGGAGTACGTATTATACGTAGTACGTACGTCTTGAATGGACTTACATCTGTTATAGGAGGCAAACGAACATGTGGGTCGCCTGATGGTAAGTGATCACCACCGTCCATAGACACTTGCAACACCAAGGGAGTCGCAAGTGCGTTGCCAACCTGTGTTTGGGGGAGAGGGGAGTGGGGAAGTGGGGGATGGGGAGGGGAAGAACGGGGAAGGGGAGAGGAGGTGGGTATCCGGCGCTCTCACTGACCAAACGAAACGCAGCAATGCAAGCACTGTTACTTCACGTCGGTTTTCTGTGAGAGGGTGGTACTACCCCGGACGAGCCGACCCATTCATGCTGAAACCAGTAATAGTTTCAACGTGGCTCTACCACCTACAAAGTGGCTCTACCACCTACAAATGGTGTTATCCCCGATGGAGAATATTGTGGTGGTCTATACAGCTCCTCACCGTCGACTATCTATAAAAAATATTAATACAATAAGAATGAGATGTGTTTAAAAAATAGCCTATTTTGAACATTGTAGAATAATTCGAATAATGACGTGTCGGCCTTCCAGAATTTTCCACCCTCTTTAATTGAAAGGAATATAAAGCGCGTCGTAATGCATCCGAGCCGTTAGATTAGATTAATCTATTTTAATACACTAATTCCTTAATTGATACAGGTATTAATGCGAATAATTTCGTATATTCTAATTATTTCTTGTGTAACATTCTGAATTGTTCAGCTATCTTGAAGCGATCTTGTACGATGGAGACAGAATCGTGATGTATTTTTTTTTAATAACGGATCTACAGTATACTTAGCTAGAATAAATTACGTGTCTACGCAAATTAACATGATATTAGAAAATTGCGTTAACTGATTAGAGTCTCCTTGGATATGGATATTGTAGATAATATTTCAATCGTTTGAAAATTATTCACGATAACACATCTGTCCTTGCTTTAACACATTTGTGTGCAGAATTATAAACATCTGCTTCAGGACTAACTCAGAAATGTTTCCAAAATATTATAGTATATATCATTACATAGTATAAAACAAAGTCCCCTACCGCGTCTGTCTGTCTGTCTGTTCGCGATAAACTCAAAAACTATTGAACGGATGTTCATGCGGTTTTCACCAGTGGATAAAGTGATTCACAAGGAACGTTTTACTATATAATTTGTCCAGGATTTTCTTATAATCAGGGCGGGACAACGTCTGCCAGGCCCGCTAGTTATATATATATATATATATATATATATATATATACATATATATAGTCTTTTGGAATGCGTTTTAAAATTATTGACGATAATACCTGCCTTTGCGATAACACTTCTGTATTAAACTTTAAACGTCTACTTCAAGAATGCCCCAATTTTAGTACAAAGAGACTAGGGCATATAATGTTTTGTAACAGTCTTCGTATATGTCCCTTCGATCTTCTTTCTATCTATGGAGAAGCAGCCTACTATCAAATCGATTGATAATTTAGTAAAGCATGTGATCATTAATCTCAAGGCTTTTAACGGACTTTGGAATTGCCACGACTCTCGGACTTGCATCTAAATCATGACTGAAAAATCTTTGTGAGCGTATTATATAATGTTCATGCAACGCGTCAAGAGAAAGAGAAGTGACTCGTGTCAAATTGCGACCACCCCTCTCTTCCTTAATGTTGCCAATTCCGAATATATTTGTATGAAAACAGCAAAAGTCTAAAAAATGTCGAGGCAGTCATAAGGACTGCCGGCAGTAGTGGAAACACGAAACAATGAAATTTAAACTGTGTTCTCTCTCGAATTTTTAAATTAATTATCGTATGAATTATTTAAATTTGACAGTCGGTAAATTGAAATTATTGACATTAGTCGCTTTTTCACATCTACTGGCAATGTGAACAATAAATATACATATTTCTATACAGTTTATTGAATAGTTAAACACATTATCGGCTGCACAAGCTATATAGACAGATATATATATATATATATATTAGGCTGGTCGTTAAAAATTATTTTTTTAGCGACGCCCCCTGAAAAGCTTCCTTTTGATGAAAAAACACTGGGAATTTTTTTTTTTTTTTAATTCAAAAGAACACGTGCCTCTAGACGATCTAAGTTAATTTTTGGGTATAATCATTTTTTCTCTGAAAGTATCTTATTAAATTTGAAATAAATATTATTTTAGATTTGAAAATAGTTAACAATGAAACTCCTTCATTTTTGGGCTTTTTATACTTCTGTGAGCAGTCACGTATGAATTATTTTCATAAAAAGATCTTAAAAAAATATCAGATACGCATGCGCTGGACGTCTCGTTTGAAGACCCACAATAATTCTCTGTCGATAAGTTATTGTTATTATATTGTTTATAGTTAATTTGATCAAATATTGTTATTTTTATTGATTTGAGTTCTATAATTTTTTATATTTCGAATAAAATTGTATTTTTCCTGAAAAATTCCCAAAAAAAATGATTATACCCAAAAATTAACTTAGATCGTCTAGAGGCACGTGTTCTTTTGAATTAAAAAAAAAAAAAAAAAATTCCCAGTGTTTTTTCATCAAAAGGAAGCTTTTCAGGGGGCGTCGCAAAAAATTTAATTTTTAACGACCAGCTTAATATATATAGACAGAGCGCCATACTACGCGTCGTTAGCCTGACACAAGCCGCGTAAGCCTAATCCGGTCAGTCACACGTTTTAGTATGTCATGACGCGAAATTATAAATTTATCTCCTGCCAAAAAAATACCGCTCAACGCGACCCAAGAAGTTTTCACTTTAACAATCTTCGAACCTTCTTGGATCTAGCTATCAAATCCTTTGATAATGTCGCAAGGAATGTAGTTATCAATCTCGAATTTGAAATGACTGTGACTTTCTCAATTTTGTCCTATTTAGAACTCGTCGTACTATGAAGCATTAACAAGAAGGGTGGTAGGTAACTCGTATCAAATAGCGGTTACCTCTCGTTTCAGGTATCTTGTTCATTTAAAATATATTTATATGCAAAAAATTGGAGCTTTTTTTTTCTCAAACTGACAACGCTATTGACCTAGCAAAGTCTTTACAGCCTCACTGGACTACCGAAAAATTGGAGCGATTTGTTCTGCTGTTCCCATAAGACGCAAAACAGTATGCTACTACTAGATGTTTAATTTTACCAGTCACAATAGGATTCCTCTAGATTGTTACAGTCATTATCAATGATAATATAGCTACGAAGCTGTAGAGACGATACCTACATGATATTTTGACAAACCAAATGGCACGATAATGCACACATACGTAAAGTTATATTGTAAAGATACACTGTCTTAGATAAAATGTGGAAGTAAGATGGCATATTCTCAGTATCGGTGGTGAAAAAGAAATAGTTATATGTTGCTTAGATACGGGTGGATTGACGTAACGAAATACGCTAGCTGGCCAAGTTTTAACAAGGCGCTGTCGAAGCGCTTATAACGTATCTACAGCTTTTTAGTTATAATATCCTTGGCTATTATCGAGTAGGTAATAATATTTCAAGTATTTTGTGATAATTTCCATATTCTAACAAGATTCCATCCATTGTTAGAACTTTTCATAGAGTTTTTGCGGCGTCTTAGATGTCATGCTCCGTGGTAGATATTATTTCCTATCCACTTCGTTTCAGCACAATAACCGAACTATTTTACTTGAAACATCAGCAATATTACAATATATAGAGTGAAATAACACAAGATTGTAAATAAAATATAAAATTCATAACATGACATTCCAAGATCCCTTCAAAAACTAAAAAATACAAGTTTTACATTAATCATATTTAGATGTAGAGATATAAATAACGTATTTATAATTGACAGTTAACATTAATATAACATCGTTATTATTATGTTCTCATATAATTATGTGATTTATCAAAACTGGGTTCGGATCAAAGGCCTCGAAGCCTCGACCTCGACGAAGTTTTTATATTCTTTCCGCTTCGCTCGCGTTTGTATTATCTGTCGTGTTAGCATTCTTTACATTAGTAATACATCTTATATATAGTTTGTTTCTTTTCTTATTGACTGCATGGTTTTATACATATAACACTTTTAAAGGTTGTTGCAGGAAATAATACTATAAAAACAAACAGTATGTACCTAAGTTTCTGAGAGCAATTTGAAAATATGTATGTATTAGTATACACTAGCTGTGCCCGCGACTTCGTCCGCGTGGAACTTAATGCAAAAAAACAGTCTTTCGTTTACTCTGTCTTAGATATTACTAGCTTCTGCCCGCGACTTCGTCCGCGTGGAATAGTTACTTTGGGCTAACGCTAACATGCAGCGGAAGCTCTCAAAAGGAAAAAACCCCCGATTTTGAAACATTCTTCATTGGTGCTCCTCTCTTGTTGGTTTTAGCGTGATGATATATAGTCTATTGCCTACCCCCATAAATGAGCTATCTAACAAAATTAATTTTTAAATGCGTTCAAGCAAACAAACTCTTCAGTTTTATAATGTTAGTAGAGAAGTATAGATTTATCTTACTACAACTAAAATCTATAACTAAGATCCTAATCCTACCTGAAAACGATTTGAAATGACATTAAAGTTTACTTTCCATAAGTATCACTCTCTTTTTTACAATTATTTAATTTAAAATAACAAATTCGAACTTTTTTCTATAAACGTCTTTTCAGAACAACAAAAAAAAAACACCACAGATTAGACAACACTATATCATATACTTACTTAGCTACAGGTAAATAAATTAAAGTAAAGGGAATGGTATATTTTCTTTATATACTCACTTCTGCCAGTGTCACAGAGATGGAGGATATTAGTAATCTTCAAAGTCCAAACAGCACTCAAACTGAAAAAATGGCGGTAACCCCAACTAGAACATTCTAGAGAATTCTTATAGTCATTCAAAATTTAATTTGGTATGGACTAAAATCAAAACTATATTATTTAAAATAATACCACCTAATATAACATCAAATAATGCAAATTTATGAATTAAAACTGAAATGAGTAAACTTTTGGTATCTTTATAGTTTATTCTCTATGTCGTGAGACAAAGCAAAAAAAAACCGATGGTTTCAAAACTTTTTAGAAATACAAAAAAACTTATATTCAGTCCTGATTCAATCGAAATATGGATCCAGAGGACAGTATTTCAGCTAACATTTGCCCCAAATGATATTAAGCGATTTCTTTGATAATTACAGTGAAACTTGGTTAAATGGGACCTGTATAAATGAGAAACCTCTATTATTGAGAGTTGCAATGAGGACCCGGTACTTTTTCATTGAATTACCTCTATTAATGGGACTTCTCGAACCTGGTTAAATGAGGTCTGATTTCTAGGAATTATTCGATGTTTACCTTTATAATTGGGACCCTGTAGCTCAATTCTCTCTATAAATGAGACAAATTAATCGGGTTGGGACAGGTTTTGATACTTTTCTTTACAAACATTAGAATGTATTTCGCACACGCTTTGTTTGTCAGTACTATCTCAGGTTTTGACCTAAAAACAAGGGAGTAAAAGTGTACAAAATACCCAAACGTTATCAGTATCTGAAAAATTAAAACTTCTATCAGATTATGATTGTGGAAAGTCGCGTGATCAACTGTGTAGGGAGCATAGCATAAATGGAATAGCCGTACATTTCGACCTCTATAAGAGGGAGCCTCTGTAAATGAGACAACTATAATTCTAAACCTGCCTAATTGAAAAACTGGATTAATGGAAACCCTCAATAAATGGTACAACATACTTGGTCCCTTGAGATCCCAATTAACCAGGTTCCTCTGTATTAAGAACTAGCGGGCCCGGCGGATTTTGTCCGGTTCTGATAATAAAAGAAACTTTAACAAATTATATAACTACAACTTCCTCATGAATCACTCTATCTACTGGTGAAAACCGCATGAAAATCCGTTTTGTAGTTTTCGATTTTAATGCGAACAGACAGACGTGGCAGAGGACTGTCTTTTATACTATGTAATGATGATATCGATAAGTCACTTTTTATAAAATCAAATCACATTCACATCTTCATCCATTTAATATATACTACGAAAAAAAACGCTACACGATGCACGATCGAGGTGTCCAGTGCCTACTAAAATAGAAATAAGAAAATAACAAAAATTATTATAACAAAACAGAAATTGTAAGTAGTAACAAAATTTACTGATAGAAATGTACATACGTATCTAGGAAATTAACCCATATGAAGATCGCAGATATATTCCGATTAATTAAAAATCAAAATCAAAAATAATTTATTCAATTTAGGCCCAGAGAAGGCGCTTATGAACGTCAAAACTACTACCGCCGGTTTGGACAAACAACCCAGTCAGCGAGGAGAACCGACACGAAGCTCGATCTGGCTTTAACGCAAAAATTATTTCAATATTAAAAAAATCCGTCGAGTTTAGATTTCAATTGAATAACATTAAAAAGGCGCCTACACTTTGAGAATAAGTACGTGTATTGTGTGAACAATAAAAGACATAAATTAAACAAAGAAAAACGGTAAAATAATTAGGAACGTTTTGTCATATTTAAATAAGCCCATTGTATTTTGACAATTCATTGTTTATAATATTTACAAAATTAACTATTGTATTATAATTAATGAAGCTTATTTAACAAATGTATGAAACGTGACGATAAAAAACTTATTTAATAGTTTGTCTACATATGGTTTTGATAAATATGTTTTTTTTTATTCTGATCTTTCTTCGATTTGATTTGATCATACTATATGTTACTCGCAACAATTATTATTCTTTGAACTCGGTGGTTTTTTGTAGTAGATTAAACAATTAAAATTCAATGTCATATGTATCTGCTTTGAAATTTATTAACTTTGTCTAAAAATAGAGTTATAATACTTTGACGTTATTATGTATCAGCTTGCTGTTATTTCGTTCGCGTGGATTTTAGTAAAAAGATTTTGTTCCAAGTAAAGGTGGGCCAGCCCAGTGTAAGGCTGTACTGGACACTGGTCTTTAATTTATTGTATTTTCTCGGTATCCTATATTTTTCTTAAAATAAATGTAGACAAAGTTACTTGTTATAACATCAGTTCTGAGAAGAAATTCCCGTCAAAATCGGTCCAATCGTTTCGGAGAATTAACCAGAACAAATAGATAAAAAGATATTTTCATATCCATTCAGTAAAAAGCTCTTAATTTAACATTGGCGACTGACACATCAATTTTATTCATTTGTATAGAATTAAAACTTAAAATAAATGAGCAAATGATTCATTATCGATTGAACATCAATTCCAAGATTTTATCTACATTTATCCCGCTATAAAAATATAAGATAAATCTCTGTCAAATGTCACCAAAATTAATTTCGAATAATCATACTTGAAATAAACAGAATAAAAAAAAACGGGTTTAAAAATCATAAATTATCTCAATGTATAGTGATAATTATTCCTTATCTTTAAGAATATTTTGCTCCCTAAGATTAGTACTAAAATCAATTTTTATATGTTACAGTTCTTTTGTATAATTTTTTTTAAAGTATTTCCATATTAAAGAGTATACATGTTATATGTAACCTATAATGCTATATGATTCTATGACAGATTAAAATTTGTCAAAGATAGAAATGATTAGGTGAAATTAAAAATATGTACCAAAGATGCGACATAAAGTGGTCGTCAATAAATTACGTTACAAGAAATTCATATTTTATGCCACCACTTTGTCACGTATGTGTCACATTTGTGTGACCCTAAACCTCACACAAGACTTAACGTCATTTCCGGAATTATTTGTTTACTTTTCACAGAATCGACAATAAATTAAGCATATATATACGAAACAATATTCCTTTAAAGTTTTTATACTTTAGATTTATTGAACGTCCGTACATCATATGGACTCCCAATGTAAATCAGCGCTGCAATAGGTACTGCAGCACATTTGCTGAATGGGTTTGCCAGTTATTGAAGATTTCTTTTTATTCACAAGTATTTAAGATATTTTGTCTCACTTAATTTAATTTGTTTTTCTGGTTCCAACAATAAACTATTTTATTATTTCTTATGTGACGTCATAAAGCTTGAAACTCTTCCTGTCCTTGTCCCTTTTTCACTTATGACGTGATATATGGTTCAAACAATTCTCCTATTGTCGGCGTTCCTACTGACGGCGTGATTATGCATTCCATTTGTACCTGACGGTCACGGTAAGTGAGATCTATAATCAATCGGCATTCGTCGTTGTCATGCTTGCTTGAAGGCTTCGGTGGCTAGATTGGCACCCTAAACTGTGATAAACCAAGATAGACTCACTATGACAGGTTTATCGCAATGTTCCCAGTGGTAGCAATCCTGTCCTACACCATTACCATACCCTAACACTGTTCAAACCCTTATAAATGTATTAATAATATTTTATTACTTGTTACAGAAAAATGGACGAGCGTCCACTACACGACACGTAAGCAAAAATGCACACGTAAAAGTAATAAGAAGCAATCACCAAGCTAGTTAATATAAAAATAAAATAAAACCAGTTCCAACCCTTCTGTGATTATTAAGTCTTTAAGATAATAAAGATCTCTATTCAGTTTGTAAGTTTAAAATATCAAATAAAAAAATATAATTAAACATGCCGGCGATATTATCAAAAATACGTGAGCAAGCGTCGAGGGTACAGCCGACGGTGGCGCTCGGCGTCGGACTGGGCGTCGCTTTAGCCGCGTGCGCAGTCTACGGCACCAGAGAAAAGAAACAACTACCCGCGTGTAACAACAATAATAATTATAAGGTATCTTTTTTATTTCATTATTTTTCTGTTATTCAAACGTTTAATAGTAATCTTATATGTTGAATATCAAGGGGAAGGTGTATGAAACTATAATAAGAGCAGTCGTGTTATATGGATTCGAGTGCTGGGTTACGAAAGAAACGAATGAGAACAGATTACATGTGACAGAAATGCGAATGTTAAGATGGATGTGTCATTTAACTAGAAAGGATAATAAGATTAAGAATGAGTATCTAGGGGAAGTTTGAAAATATCACCAGTGACAGAAAAGTTGAGGATTAATAGGTTAGCACGGTACGGGAATGTCATGAGGAGAGATGAAAACTATGTAACTAGAAAAGTTTTGAATATAAAGGGGGACGCATGTAAGAGTAGAGGGAGACTGAAAAAGTTATGGATGGACTGTGTGAAAAATGATATGTATATAAAAGGTGTGAATACTGAGATGACATTTGACAGAGGAGAGTGGAAGAGAGAGACGAAGCAGAAGAAGTAATCTTATATACTTCGATACTCAAAACATTGAATTTTTCATTAGGAGAACTACTAGTGGGATGCATGTAAGAAAAAGTGTCGTTCGAATTTGGAAACAAAACTTATAATGAATCCTATAGTCAATTATCATAAAGTGGAGTTTTGTACGACGCGTAAAAAGTATTCGCTAAGCTATATTTAAATTAAAATCTTTAATAATTTAGATAACTATAACAAAGTAATCAATGGGCCTTAGGGAAAATGGTTTATAATTTCGTTGCGTTTATACAGTAATGTATTTATTTATTTACACATTATGCGTTAAATACGCAATGGCGGACTTAATGCCTAAGGCATTCTCTGCCAGTCAACCATTAGGTGGTGCAGAGATAAATGTTGGTAGGTGTAAAAGGTGAGGTTTTTAATGAGTTCTAATTATTCACTATAATATATTACTACGCTTGTGTTAAAACTACCTTACGATCATCAATATTTTCCAGGTAGCCAAAAATGGTAACCTACATGATGTGCCGAATGGGAAAACAAACGAGACGTGTGGAGGTCGATGTGGCGCGGAACAGTGCGCCCTCTGTCGCGGTGACGCAGATACAGACAACAAACAAAATATCGTAAGTGGAATATTACTAACACCCGACTATAGATGTCCCACTGCATAGTACCATCTATAAAGAGACTAAACGCATTTGTACTAACGAAGAAAATGAGACCAAATCATCCAATCAAAGTACGACCATCTAAACAACTGAATTTCATTTTGTAAATATTCTCGCAGATCTCCAAACTGTCTTCTGTGTCATTCACTCCCTCTTATTTTTATATGGAGACTCAATGATATTATAACATATTATTTGCTGCACATGCCCAATACAAAATATCAATATTAAATGTACACATACTATGCGTCGCTAGCATGACGCAAGCGCAATACACTCGGTCACGCTTTACTATCATGTCATGACGCGAAATTATAACTTTATCTCCTGCCAAAATACCGTTCAAGGTGCCTAAAGAAGTTTACACTTCAAAAATGTTGTAAATTTCGACTGTGGATCATCAGTTTGCAAATACTTCTGACACAATGTAGTGGGTACACGCTGCCGTGTTTCTTATTGAAGTTTGTGTTTCTTAACACACACAGATATATAAAGCTGTTCCAACTCGATCATATAGACGTAGTAAAAATCATTCGGTCTTTATCCTGTATTTTTTCCTGCATAAAAGAACTAATAACATTTTTTTTTCTTCCAGGAGGATGCGGATGAGACACAATCAGTGGAAGAACACGTGCCAGGGTTGAACCTGGAATTTCTACGTCAGCTAGTCACGTTGGCAAAGATAATGGTTCCAGGGTTCAGGAGTCACGAGGTCGCGTTACTCACGGTTCACACGCTTTGCCTATTCACTAGAACATTCCTATCGATTTACGTAGCTTCATTGGAAGGTTCTATAGGTGAGTTACGTTTGAAAGAGAATAAAATTGCATCAATCAACTTACATTATAATATACTGGCCATTAATGTAATGTTGACATTGGAAAGGTTTATTGACTAATAGGATATTGACAGCCTTGGCACCGTAGTAAAAAAAACTTTTCCTTCGTCGATACATATGTACAGATGAAAATAACATAAAAAAAAGTAATTGAAACTACAAATATACTTTGCTCAAAATTGTAAACAATTAATGCGATATCTGGGAACGAAACCGACTTAGGCAAGAGGTAAACCTCAGGGCAGTGCGACATGTGTACACATTAATCGAACTATATCGTTAACCAATGCATTTCCCATTTTAAAAGTTCTTGTATGTTTTATGTGTATTTTAAGCTACGTTTTGATATAAGAGCCAAAGTTACTGACATTTCATTTCGATTTTTTTTTTATATCATAGGAGGCAAACGAATACGTGGGTCATCTGATGTTAAGTGATCACCACCGTGCATAGACACTTGCAACACCAGAAGAGTTACAAGTGCGTTGCTACCCTGTGTTTGGGGTGAGGGGGAGTGGGGAAGGTGGAAGGGGGAGGGGAGGTGGTTTATCCGGCGCTCTCATTGACCGAGCGAAACGTAACAATGCAAGTACTGTTACTTCACGTCGGTGTTTCTGTTCTGGTGATAGATAGTACCGCGGGCGAGCCGACTCATTCATGCTGAAACCAGTAATCATTTCGGCGTGGCTCTACCACCTAAAAAACTCCCGGTTTCATACATTAACTAAATAGTTTTTTTCAAGTTCCATTTTATATTTAAAAAGAGCAATTAATTTTCTACATAAATCGCTGAATTTAACATTTTATTGTAAATTTGATTAATTCGAAAAATTACTTTCAAAAAATCCGAATTTTAAATATGAATGGTCTTTAGAAGGTCATAACTTGACTAATAAACATGATAGAAAAAATAATTTGTGTAGTCTTCCTACCTCCTAGAAGTCCGATTAGGCTGGATATGAACGAATCGCAGAAGCTCTTATTTTTCGATGTCCGCTTTACGTGAAATGCCCCACCGGTGATACCAAAATTTTGTCTTTCATTATTCTTGTCATTTATTGATTGCGTGGCCGCAATCCGCGTCCGTCCGCTCCGTCAACTCCGTCCGCGTGGAACCTAATGTAAAAAACAGTCAGTAATAAAATCATTTGAATGTATTAAGTCCATTTACTTATCTAATTTTCTCTCGTACTTAAGTCGCGTCGTCGTTAAATTACAATATTTAATGAGATTTTAATGAAACCAAGACCAAATGTTACTCGAGGATATGCTTTATTATTTGAGGTTTTATTGTGAACTCAGTACTTTAGCAGTGACGCGAGTTCAAACAAACCGGCAGACAGACAGACAGACAGACACATTTCTAAAGATGATTGTGTCCTGTCCTGATAATTATAAAAATATAGACAAATTATTACCTAAACCTTCCTCGTGAATTATTCTATCTACTGGTGAAAACAGCATGAAAATCCGTTCACTAGTCCTTGAGTTTATCACGAACAGACAGACGTGGCAGAGTTTTATACTATGTAATGATTTCAAGACACGTGGACCATTTTTTTTAAAGTATAGACACGTTAGAGCTATATTCTTATTATATGTATAGATTCAGTAATGGTCTTTCATCCGCAGTCAAACACATAGTCCAGAAGGACATGAAAAGTTTCTCAGCACTCCTCCTACAATGGTTCGGTATAGCTGTTCCGGCTACTTTCATCAATTCTATGATCCGATATTTGGAAGGACGCTTAGCGCTCGCGTTCCGGACTCGAATCGTGAACCACGCATATGACATGTACTTCAAGAACCAAACCTACTACAGAGTCGCTAACCTCGATGCCAGGATAGAGAATGCTGATCATCGGTAAGTTAAACTTACAGTGTGTCTATGGGTCACGATCCATTTGCCAAAGTATATTACCTTTTTTTTTTCGAACTGACTACGCTATTGACCAAGCAAGGTCTTAACAGCTTCACCGGACTAATAAGGCGAGCGCTTAAGGCACTCAGCCGACTTTATTTTGACAACTAGCTCA
This sequence comes from Antheraea yamamai, assembly GCA_036509395.1. Taxonomy (NCBI): domain Eukaryota; kingdom Metazoa; phylum Arthropoda; class Insecta; order Lepidoptera; family Saturniidae; genus Antheraea; species Antheraea yamamai. The sequence goes on from AP028450.1 coordinate 13,337,095, forward strand.
AGGGTGCGCGGCACACCTCGGCTTTGGCTGTTGCCTGATACATGCAATTCGTGACCTATCTGAGCTTACCTAAGCTAAGCTAATTTTTCTTACTTTTACGAGTTGTGGGAACATATCTGTTTAGGATACGCCACCCTCTCTTGGGGAGATTTGGGTCGGGTAATATGTCTTAACGACGTTCGACAAGGGGTAAAAAAAAAACACCCTTCCATTTGCGTGTGTAACGTGTATGCGTGCACGTGTGTGGAGGTGGTATGTGTAATGTTGCGGCAGTGACGTAAGATCTTTATGTCACTGCATCGTGCGGCCGCCCCAGCGGTTGGCCCAGCAGCGAAGACAGCTGCCGCCGCCGAGGGGGGCCCCGTCTGGTAAATCTGTATAGGAGTACAGCCGGGTACACACCGGCCGTAACTGTCCAATCCTGTCTGCCAGACCTGTGCAATGGGAAGATGGGTCCCCCGACCCACCTTCCCTAGGTCCGGCTACGGTGAATTCGCGACCTATCTGAGCTAACCTAAGCTAAGCTAACTATTCATACATATATGAATTGTTGAAACATATATGTGTACCAAGCATACATACCTCAACAACTCTTATATATATTCCATATCGGATAATATTCTTAACTATTTTAAAGGATTGGAGGAAGGTTTTTTTTAAGGGGGGATAATCCCTAGGCCGAAAAATGTAAAAGCCACTAATGAAGAACCCCCATTATAATTGGACGGATGTCTTTAAGAGCGACCAATCAATAGATATACATTTAATACGAGTCAATAGTATAAAAGTCACTAAATGAGAGAATAAATTTCTGCCAAACCTCCTAATTTATAATTGAAACAGATTGTGTATTTGATTTTTATTATTCCAGGTTAACAGAGGACGTGTCAGTGTTCACACAGTCTGTCGCCCATTTATATAGCTCGTTGACGAAGCCCTGCTTCGATCTGCTTCTCATCGTACTGACCCTCGCCACTTACTCCAACAAGATGAAGGGGAATATATTCCTAGGTTAGTTGACATTTGTCCGTCGCCATGACACTTTAAAAACTGCACAGTTCCATGTGGCGGAGGCGCATTGTGCCGATGTGACTCCCATAGTTCCTAAGAAGGGTTCTAAGACCCAACTCCCTTGAGGGGTCTACCATCTTGACCTCTCAGACCGCAGTCGTGATTCCTTAAGAGGGGTCAACAGGGCGGAGCAGACGTGGTGCCGGTAAGGTGGTGTCTAACCTCCAAAAGGTGTGAGAAGAAGGCATCATGGGGTTGGAGTTGCGCAATGGACATAACCCATTTTCAGCTGTTGCCCGTCCCGGTTTCGGACGAAAATGAGACCAAATACTTTCCCTTACAGTATGACCATGATGAACATATAATTCAAGAAAAATGGCAACTGAACGTTAATAACCCCTCGGCTGATTTTTTAAGATCCAGATTTGAAAATGACCCTTTAAGTTTTTCCAACAAACATGCTATTTACTGTATGTCCAGGTCCAGGTATAGCAACGGTGGTGATATGCATAACGGGACAGGTGTTGAGGTTGCTAAGTCCCAGGTTCGGAGCCCTGGCAGGTGAGGAGGCGCGTATGAAAGCGAACCTTCGACAAGTACACGCCAGCCTCATCGCTCATGCTGAGGAGGTTGCCTTCTACGGAGGACACAAGGTACCGGCTCCTTTTACAATTATTACTATTACTAGCTTTTGCCCGCGACTTCGTCCGCGTGGAATAGTTACTTTGGGCTAATGCTAACACGCAGCGGAAGCTCTAAAAAAAAACCCCGATTTTGGAACATTATTCATTGGTGCCTCTGCTCTTGTTGGTCTTAGCGTGATGATCCTATAGCCTCTCTCGATAAATGAACTATCTAACACTGGAAGAATTTTTCAAATCGGACCAGTAGTTCCTGAGATTAGCGCGTTCAACCAAACAAACAAACCCTCCAGCTTTATAATATTAGTATAGATATAGGTCGTCCCATGTTTAAGACTCAGTAAAACCTATAATAGTTTCTTAGGTAATAGTGTTAGGTTATACAACAAAGTCCGTATTACCGATTTGCCGGATTGTGAGTTTAAACACCATGTCAGACGGGGTTTGGTGTCATAAGGTCAAAAAAATAATTATAGAGTGAATCAATATGTGAACGATGGTGATGTCTGGAATTGATAACTCTCTCCTCATCATTCAAATGGAAAAAAAAAACAAAGTAAACATTTCTCTATACTGAAACTATGCTATACTAATGACCTAGTGTTGGTACCAGTTACTATTGACTCATATTAAATGACTGTCTATTGATTGGACGCTTTTAAATACATCTGTGCAATTATAAATGACGAGGTTTTGGCGGAATGTTAGACTGTCATGTAGTGGACTTTATATATTTTTTGAAATGTTGGTGGTGTTTTATGTAATATAGTTATTGTGTACAAGTGAAGTGAAGGGAAATAATACTACGGAGCATGAACTCTTGGATGTTACAAAGACTCCCTGAAAAGTTTTAACAAAGTGGTAACTTGTTACTTGTTAGAACAATGAAATAATCACAAGACACGTGTGATATTATTACCTACTCGACAATGGAAGTAATAATCTGAATCGTTACATTTCAAAATGAGGTAAATCCAATCTCAATCGTTCATATAACATGTTTCATTTTTTAAAGTTTTCCAATTTTATATACCTACACCGAGAACGAAGTTCAAATTTTGCCGTTCATAAGGTTTTTAGTTTTTTGTTTTTTATGATCATCATATTTTACATGCACAAAATTGGAAGGTCTTGATATATAACGTAAAAATATATTAGGAACGGTTAAAATTGAATTCAGCTTATTTTAAAATCTAACAACACATCTGTAAGATTGATTGCCAAATGATATCATAATTTGTATACGTTTTTCGTATACATATATCGTTACGGAATATGATTTCTTCCTGAATTTACTTGCGTTTAAAGATTACAACAGTCGGTATTTGAGACTATAAAGTAATTGTGATGAAATCTTTCCCTTCGTCCAGGTTGAACTCGGTCAACTCCAGTCCGCGTACAAAGAGCTGGTCGCCCAAATGACTTCGGTGTTCAACAAGAAGTTGTGGTACGTCATGCTAGAACAGTTCTGCATGAAGTACGTCTGGTCTGGAACTGGTATGGTGATGCTCGCCCTCCCTATACTCACGGGGACCAGTCACGGTGAGGCAATTTGTCGTTTATCAGATAACACGTTCCGTACCACCTGTACTACCGGTGGTACACGTTAAATTTGATCTTGAGGCCACGTGTACCACTGGTGGTACACGTTAAATTTGATCTTTAGGCCACGTGTATCACGGGTGGTACATGTTAACTTGAGCTTTAGGCCATGTGTACCACCGGTGGTAACGTTAAACTTGATCTTTAGGCCATGTGTACCACCGGTGATAACGTTAAACTAGATCTTTAGGCCACGTGTAGCGCCGGTGGTACATGTTAAATTTAATCTTTAGGCCATGTGTACCAAACAACAAAAAACACATAGACAAACGAACTTACTTCGAACTTACTTCCATATTTATACTATTAAAATAGATCTTATGATCTCAATGAAGAAAGATCGATTACAGACAAGTACTTACTGATACTATTCAACTTGCCTTTCAAAGTTTTTTTATTAAACAAAGTACGCAACATGTACTTGTCTGTAAGCAACATGAATATTAAAGTAGGCTTGATTAATGTATTATAATAAAACTAATAAAAATAATGTTATCCAGCCTTGATAATAAAAAAAATTCTAAAATTCAACCGCACCGCCACCTACCGAGTCCTAGTGTGAATCTAAACTATTCTTGAATCCACCTGAACACGCACAATTTTTTTTATCAAAATCTGTCCAGCCGTTTTGGAGGAGTTCAGTCACATACACACGGACAGCAGAATTATATATCCTTTTTTTTATATCATAGGAGGCAAACGAACAGGTGGGTCACCTGATGTAAGTGATCACTACCGTCCATAGACACTTGCAACACCAGGGGAGTCACAAGTGCGTTGCCAGCCTGTGTGGGGGGGGGGGGGGGGGGGGAAGGAAGGGAAGGAAGGGAAGGGGAAAGTGGAAAAGGAGGGGACGGGGGTCTCCGGCGATACTGTAAAGATAGTAGGTATAATAGGGGGAAAAATCGTTACATCCCTAATGCGATACCTACTTAACACACACGTTTGTTCCTCTCTAGCTTCTCTCATAATTTAATAAAGGATTTGATACAATATGTTAAAAAGGATTTGTTGAGTTTTTCATAGTTTTAAAAGTTCAAAAACCCTTGGCCCGTAAATACTAAGAAAGTCTATATTTTCAGGTGCGACCGGTGACAGTATAAGCGCTCGTACCGAGTACATGACCACATCAAGGAACCTACTGAACTCCGCTGCAGACGCCATCGAGAGATTGATGTCTAGTTATAAGGCAAGTGGATCTATAATAACTAATGATATAAATAACTTAGAAGATACGAAAACTAGGAGAGAACTTGAAACATAAATAACTTATAAGATAAATAATTTAAGATATTTACTTCATTGTAACTAATCTTAAATACTATTCAGAGTGATGGTGACTCAGTCAGTGGATTAACAAAAACTAATGGTATAAATAACTTAGGATATAAATAAATTAGGAGATAACTAACTTATAACTTAGGAGATAAATAACTTATAAGATAAATAATTTAAGATATTTACTTCATTTTAACTATTCTTAAATGCTGTTCGGAGTAATGGTGACTCAGTCAGTGGATCAACAAAAACTAATGGTATAAATAACTTAGGATATAAATAAATTAGGAGATAACTAACTTATAACTTAGGAGATAAATAACTTATAAGATAAATAATTTAAGATATTTACTATTACAGTGTCGTTTTATTCTTTTTTTACATTGTATCGGTTTATGCATTTGACTAATAATCTCACCTGATGTTAAGTGATGATGCCGCCTAAGACGGTAGCATGTTAATTTGAAAGAGGACTTACTCTTAAGAATGGTTCTCTGAACAAATGTACAAATGCTTGGTAATACATTTGCAACTATGTAAGTGGTTTTTATGTAAGTGGTTTTAAAAACCATTATGCCTCTAACTCATATGACATGGGGCTCTTCAAAAAAGACACGCGCTCTTCAGTGTGTAACACGACAGTGGTGCACTTGGTGTTGTAGTTGCGCATAGGATTGTCAAAACAAAGTCGGCTGAGTGCTTTATGCGCGCGACTTAGTACTCCGGTGAAGCTGTTAATGCCTTGCTAGGCCAGTAGCGTGATCAGTTCGAAAAAAAAAAATAGGAGCGATGTGTTTTATCGTGGTTGTTGTTGTCGGTCGTAGGAGATAGTGACGTTGGCGGGGTACGCGACGCGCGTCTCCGACATGCTGGTCGTGTTCGGGGAGGTGGCACGAGGGCGGTGCGTGCGCGCGGTGCACGTCGCGCCCTCGCACCACCACGCCTTCCAGGTCACCTTCCGGGACAACCAGCCCGTGCCGCAAGGTATACCTCACCACCCTACCTCCTGCCCCCTACACCCTACCCATTACCCCCTACACTCTACCCCCTACACCCTACAACCTACACGTACCCGCATATGCACACAAACACATTTAAATTCATCTAGTGTGTGTATTTATCGCAAGGTATACACCCACCTCTAAATACCATCATCCTTCTAAACTCGCGCAAACATACATTCATGTGCTTTAGACGTGTATAAATGCCACAAGAAAATCGTGTATATAAATACATTAAAAATACTTAAACGCGTATAATATATATTAGTTGCAAGATATCCATACATATAAATACATTGAAATGTCTTAAAGACATGTATAGTTAACTGTAAGGTATGCATATACACAAATACATTGAAATGCCTTAAACGCATGTGTATTAATTGCAAGATATCCATACATATAAATACATTTAAATGTCTTAAAGGCATGTATAGTTAATTGTAAGGTATGCATACACACAAATACATTGAAATGCCTTAAACGCATGTGTATTAATTGCAAGATATCCATACATATAAATACATTAAAATGTCTTAAAGGCATGTATAGTTAATTGTAAGGTATGCATACACACAAATACATTGAAATGCCTTAAACGCATGTGTATTAATTGCAAGATATCCATACATATAAATACATCGAAATGTCTTAAAGGCATATATAGTTAACTGTAAGGTATGCATACACACAAATACATTGAAATGCCTTAAACGCATGTGTATTAATTGCAAGATATCCATACATATAAATACATCGAAATGTCTTAAAGGCATATATAGTTAACTGTAAGGTATGCATACACTCAAATACATTGAAATGCCTTAAACGCATGTGTATTAACTGAAAGATAATTGAAACGTTTTAAATGTGTATATTTTTTATTAGCTGGTGCACGCCCGCTTCGTAACGCGTTAAAAATATAGTATGTTATGCGTAATTCACGGCATTTTGTGTATATTACATATCGTCACAAATGTCAAAGTGACGTTAAACGATACAAGTTGAGATACATATTTGATACTAGCTGTGCCCGCGACTTGGTCAGCGTGAAACCTTATATAAAAAATCAGCGATTAATAAAGTCATCTGTATGTGTTAAGTCTAATTACTATCTATTTTTTTCTCGCACTTAAGTCGCGTCGTCATAAAAAATACAATAAATTTTGATAAACCGACGATTTTAATGAAACAAAGACTAAAAGTTACTCGAAGATATGTTTTATGATTTTCTGGGAGAGGTTTTATCATGAACGCAGTATTTTAGCAATGATGCGTGCTCATACAAACAGACATACAGATAGACATTTCTAAAATTTATTTTATTACTTACTCCAAGACACCGGTTACAATTTTTTTCACAAAAACCTAAGAAGTACAGATACGTTAGATTTAATTTCTTATTATATTATAGAATATGGTACCCCCGAATTATTAAGTTGTAGCATTATGGTGTTTACCGTTCAGTAATCAGTGTCGGTGTGAATAGTCTGTATGTCGTTTGTGAATTCGTGTGATTGTGTGGTTACAGGTAAAGTGCTGTACACTGATGACCTATCGATCCGGTTAAAAAATGTGCCGATAGTGACCCCCGCGTGTGACGTGGTGGCCGGGGGAGTCACGTTGGACATCGCTCCGGGAACACATTTGCTCATTGTAGGACCTAATGGATGCGGGAAGTCTAGGTATAAGATTTACTTCTAATTACTATCAATGTTGACCGTGAATTACACTATTTTGTTTTTGTATACTATATATAGAGTGTATAAAGTAAATGATCTTTGCTTGTTTATTTGAACTATGTTGAACGTATGGCATTATGATATATGCTTGTTTAAATGAACTGTGTTGGTCGTATGGAATTATGATCTATGATTGTTTAATTAAAATATCTTGGCGTATGGAATTGTAATCTTTGCTTATTTAATTGAACTGTGTTGGACGTATGGAATTATGATCTATGATTGTTTAATTAAAATATCTTGGACGTATGGAATTATGATCTTTGCTTATTTAATTGAACTGTGTTGGACGTATGGAATTATGATCTATGATTGTTTAATTAAAATATCTTGGACGTATAGAATTATGATCTTTGCTTATTTAATTGAACTGTGTTGGACGTATGGAATTATGATCTATGATTGTTTAATTAAAATATCTTGGACGTATGGAATTATGATCTTTGCTTATTTAATTGAACTGTGTTGGACGTATGGAATTATGATCTATGATTGTTTAATTAAAATATCTTGGACGTATGGAATTATGATCTTTGCTTATTTAATTGAACTGTGTTGGACGTATGGAATTATGATCTATGATTGTTTAATTAAAATATCTTGGACGTATGGAATTATGATCTTTGCTTATTTAATTGAACTGTGTTGGACGTATGGAATTATGATCTATGATTGTTTAATTAAAATATCTTGGACGTATGGAATTATGATCTATGATTGTTTAATTAAAATATCTTGGACGTATGGAATTATGATCTTTGCTTATTTAATTGAACTGTGTTGGACGTATGGAATTATGATCTATGATTGTTTAATTAAAATATCTTGGACGTATGGAATTATGATCTATGATTGTTTAATTAAAATATCTTGGAGTATGGAATTATGATCTTTGCTTATTTAATTGAACTGTGTTGGACGTATGGAATTATGATCTATGATTGTTTAATTAAAATATCTTAGACGTATGGAATTATGATCTATGATTGTTTAATTAAAATATCTTGGACGTATGGAATTATGATCTTTGCTTATTTAATTGAACTGTGTTGGACGTATGGAATTATGATCTATGATTGTTTAATTAAAATATCTTGGATGTATGGAATTATGATCTTTGCTTATTTAATTGAACTGTGTTAGACGTATGGAATTATGATCTATGATTGTTTAATTAAAATATCTTGGACGTATGGAATTATGATCTATGATTGTTTAATTAAAATATCTTGGACGTATGGAATTATGATCTTTGCTTATTTAATTGAACTGTGTTGGACGTATGGAATTATGATCTATGATTGTTTAATTAAAATATCTTGGACGTATGGAATTATGATCTATGATTGTTTAATTAAAATATCTTGGAGTATGGAATTATGATCTTTGCTTATTTAATTGAACTGTGTTGGACGTATGGAATTATGATCTATGATTGTTTAATTAAAATATCTTAGACGTATGGAATTATGATCTATGATTGTTTAATTAAAATATCTTGGACGTATGGAATTATGATCTTTGCTTATTTAATTGAACTGTGTTGGACGTATGGAATTATGATCTATGATTGTTTAATTAAAATATCTTGGATGTATGGAATTATGATCTTTGCTTATTTAATTGAACTGTGTTAGACGTATGGAATTATGATCTATGATTGTTTAATTAAAATATCTTGGACGTATGGAATTATGATCTTTGCTTATTTAATTGAACTGTGTTGGACGTATGGAATTATGATCTATGATTGTTTAATTAAAATATCTTGGACGTATGGAATTATGATCTATGATTGTTTAATTAAAATATCTTGGAGTATGGAATTATGATCTTTGCTTATTTAATTGAACTGTGTTGGACGTATGGAATTATGATCTATGATTGTTTAATTAAAATATCTTGGACGTATGGAATTATGATCTATGATTGTTTAATTAAAATATCTTGGACGTATGGAATTATGATCTTTGCTTATTTAATTGAACTGTGTTGGACGTATGGAATTATGATCTATGATTGTTTAATTTAAATATCTTGGACGTATGGAATTATGATCTATGATTGTTTAATTAAAATATCTTGGACGTATGGAATTATGATCTTTGCTTATTTAATTGAACTGTGTTGGACGTATGGAATTATGATCTATGATTGTTTAATTAAAATATCTTGGACGTATGGAATTATGATCTATGATTGTTTAATTAAAATATCTTGGAGTATGGAATTATGATCTTTGCTTATTTAATTGAACTGTGTTGGACGTATGGAATTATGGTCTATGCTTGTTTATTCGAACTATGTTGAACGTATGGCATTATGATCTATGCTTGTTTAAATGAACTGTGATGGACGTATGGCATTACGATCTTTGCTTTTTTATCTCTGTAAGTGAACTATAGGACGTATATAATTTTTGCTTCTTTAACTGATTTATGTAGGATCTATATGTCCTCTGCTTGTTGAATTGAACTACTGAATTATGTAGGAGGATGTGTGGAATTATGAACTTGCACGTTTTGTGAAATTATTTATTATATAAGAAACGGTGACATATGCTTGTTTAATTATAAAAAAATATCTACGGCTGTGAATGCCTTCTCAGAGACTAGCTTGATGGAGTTTGTTTTGTTTTTGGAGTAAATGAGTAATTTTCGGTCCAGTTTGTTCCGCATCGTGTCGGGCCTGTGGCCGGTGTTCGGCGGCGAGCTGTCGGTGCCGCGGCCGTGCGCGTGCCCGCACTGCGCCGACGAGACCGACCTGGCGGAAGGGCACCGCTGCACCTCCAGGCCCATCATGTTCTACATACCGCAGAGGTCATATACATATTTATTTAGCAGGACTTAGAGTACCAGTAAACGCTTTGAAAGTAAATTTACGAATCCTCATGCATTTAACGAGCAAGCATATTTTATATAACTGAAAACAGAACGCATGCAAAAATTACTAAGAAAAATATATAAGCTTAAAGATAGAGACATTAGATTAATAAAAAAATTGAATCAAGAAAGAGCGTACAAGGCGACTAATGAAATAAATGAGTAAATAAAAATGTTTGAGCATCTTGCATTCCTAGATGTTTGTTCTGTTTAGAGTGCCGTGTTTGCCATCTTACGTGGATTATTGTAGTGTACATAGTAATGTTGTATATTAGCTGTGTGTCGCTACAATATATAATTATGGCAATTGTATCGGATTAGATTACGACCATCATATACCTAATAGACGGATTTTCCCGCGATTTTTACTACTAGATAAAGTGATTCAGAAGGAAGATTTAGGTATATGATTTATCAAGGCTTTTTTATTATCAGGGCGGGTAACGTCCGCCGTGGCCGCTAGTTAAATATAAATTCCACTATAAGAGAGATAAAGATTCCGTTAGAAAGCGTTTTGAATGCGTGGTGGTGTCCGTGTGGGCAGGCCGTACATGTCGCGCGGGTCGCTGATCGACCAGGTGACGTACCCGTCGCGCGCGGCGGCGGCGGACGCGGCGGCCGAGGCGCGCGCGGCGCACATCCTGCGCGCGGTGCGGCTCGACGCGTGCGCGGCGCGACACGGCGGCCTGCGCGCGCACCGCGACTGGCGCGCCACGCTCTCCGGCGGCGAGAAGCAGCGCATGGCGATGGCGCGCATGTTCTACCACAGGTACCGCTACACACACACGCGTGCGCGCGCACCGCGACTGGCGCGCCACGCTCTCCGGCGGCGAGAAGCAGCGCATGGCGATGGCGCGCATGTTCTACCACAGGTACCGCTACACACACACACGCGTGCGCGCGCACCGCGACTGGCGCGCCACGCTCTCCGGCGGCGAGAAGCAGCGCATGGCGATGGCGCGCATGTTCTACCACAGGTACCGCTACACACACACGCGTGCGCGCGCACCGCGACTGGCGCGCCACGCTCTCCGGCGGCGAGAAGCAGCGCATGGCGATGGCGCGCATGTTCTACCACAGGTACCGCTACACACACACGCGTGCGCGCGCACCGCGACTGGCGCGCCACGCTCTCCGGCGGCGAGAAGCAGCGCATGGCGATGGCGCGCATGTTCTACCACAGGTACCGCTACACACACACGCGTGCGCGCGCACCGCGACTGGCGCGCCACGCTCTCCGGCGGCGAGAAGCAGCGCATGGCGATGGCGCGCATGTTCTACCACAGGTACCGCTACACACACACGCGTGCGCGCGCACCGCGACTGGCGCGCCACGCTCTCCGGCGGCGAGAAGCAGCGCATGGCGATGGCGCGCATGTTCTACCACAGGTACCGCTACACACACACGCGTGCGCGCGCACCGCGACTGGCGCGCCACGCTCTCCGGCGGCGAGAAGCAGCGCATGGCGATGGCGCGCATGTTCTACCACAGGTACCGCTACACACACACGCGTGCGCGCGCACCGCGACTGGCGCGCCACGCTCTCCGGCGGCGAGAAGCAGCGCATGGCGATGGCGCGCATGTTCTACCACAGGTACCGCTACACACACACGCGTGCGCGCGCACCGCGACTGGCGCGCCACGCTCTCCGGCGGCGAGAAGCAGCGCATGGCGATGGCGCGCATGTTCTACCACAGGTACCGCTACACACACACGCGTGCGCGCGCACCGCGACTGGCGCGCCACGCTCTCCGGCGGCGAGAAGCAGCGCATGGCGATGGCGCGCATGTTCTACCACAGGTACCGCTACACACACACGCGTGCGCGCGCACCGCGACTGGCGCGCCACGCTCTCCGGCGGCGAGAAGCAGCGCATGGCGATGGCGCGCATGTTCTACCACAGGTACCGCTACACACACACGCGCGCTCAGACACACCTACACGCGTGCTCAGACACACTTACACGCGCGCTCAGACACACTTACACGCACGCACAGACACGTCTACACACGCGCGCTCAGACACACTTACACACGCGCTCAGACACGCTTACACGCACGTTCAGACACACCTACACGCGCACTCAGACACTTACACGCACGCTCAAACACACGTCTACACACACGCGCTCAAACACCTCTATAGCATGCTTATACAAACATACACGCACGCTTAAATACATGTACATGCCTATGGAAACACGCACACCTGCGCAAACATATACAAATACAAAATACAAACACACGTACGTTCAAATACACACACACACAGAGAGAGACAACCATGCACCCATTTATTTACCCCTACAAGTTCGTAGTTCGAAAATTCCAATGCGATAGTGTAATGTTGGTCAGTTTGACGTTCATAAGCGTGTGAAGTCTCATTAGCGACACTAAAGAGCCTGCGCATTTATGATGTTATCACAAGTTGTCGTTACGCGTGGTAGAAAAATATATGTTAGGGGAGTTACTATTGACCTGCGTCCGTACTATTGACTATATGGGGGAGTTACTATTGACAGGCTACTATTTACTCCGTTCTGAAACACCATTGGTTGTAGGTATCGGCCGTTCATGCATATTGATTATTATTGGCTATCAGCTTTGGCTGAGTGTCTTAAAAGGTAACCAATGACGGGACGTTGGGCATCCTCGCACGGACAACTGGACTATTCACATCTATGTATAATTTGTAATGACGTTTAGTGTTGCACTTCTGTGACGGCTAACGTTTTGTTCGATTGTTCTCCGTGGATTGATAAATCAAATCATAATCATGACGTCACTGTGGGTGATGTCGTACCTCTACATAAACGCCATTTTATCTCCACCCCTACATATATATTACATATTTTAGGCAGATCAACCGAAATTAAGTTATTTCGACGTTTTAAGGGGTTTGTCGTTAAAGAGAGTTTACACTGTATTTTCATGTTGTGCAGAGGTGAAATAATTAATGACACTGTACACAGGCCTGTGTATGCGCTGCTGGACGAGTGCACAAGTGCGGTTTCCATGGAAACCGAGGTGGTTATGTACGAGGAGGCTGTACGGGAGGGGATCACGTTGCTCTCCATCACGCACAGGCCCAGCGTCTGGTGAGTTATATTATACCATACGTCACTAGTCGCGACCATGACGCATGTCCCACTTTTTAAATCCTTTGATTTTGTATAGCGGATTTTATATTTTATTCATAATCTTGTGTTATTTCGATTAAGATTGCTTTCCAAAAATAGTAAATAATGTTAAAATACATTTTAGGGTTTTAACGTTTGACTACAACATATGGTGATATGGTCCAAGATAGTGTCTTTCAAAGTGTAGGTCGCAAACCCCCGGGAGAGTCGCAAATACTCTTTAAGGGTGATTGTGGGAGATCGCAAATACTCTTTAAGGGTGATTGTGGGAGATCGCAAATACTCTTTAAGTGTGATTGTGGGAGATCGCAAATACTCTTTAAGGGTGATTGTGGGAGATCGCAAATACTCTTTAAGGGTGATTGTGGGAGATCGCAAATACTCTTTAAGGGTGATTGTGGGAGATCGCAAATACTCTTTAAGGGTGATTGTGGGAGATTGCGAACCCGTGATAATAGAAACATAAAACAGAAATAAAAAAATAAACAAAATTAAAGAAAATCTACATAATCATCTAAAAATATATTTTTGTATGGATTTGATATTTGTAACATAAAAATAGAGATATATAAACAATTTTACATACTAAAGGGGTTTTCTCATGAAAAAGGTTGAAAAACATTGGTTTAAGATGGCAATTTTACATACTAAAGGGGTTTTCTCATGAAAAAGGTTGAAAAACATTGGTTTAAGATGGTAAACACGCTAAACCTAGAAAGATTGGCTCTCATGTGCAGTCGCCGGAACACACCAACAGGTGCTTTCACCTTGAGGGTGGTAGCTAACTGAAGGTGAATGAAGGAAAGAACACTACTGCCATGCTATGGTTCCATCACGATGTTCTCCTTCAAGCTCCGATTAAGTTGCAAGTATTCGAACTTACGTCCATCGACGAACACGCTATAAACGAAGCCTTCATCGCTTTAATAACCGTGTTTATTATCGGTACTCCGCAATATCAACCCTTTGAGTTATACGTAAGGCAAGCTTTTTATCACAAACCGCATACAGACTCTCATTTAATAAAAAAAAATACTGTCATGATGGTTATGATAATCATAAATAATTGCCTCTATATTACGACTGTTATGTATGGAACGGATCAAGAAACCGAATCACGCGGCATGCATAGGCATTCACAGTTTAGGTTTTTTCGGTACTGTTCAGTTCTCGTCAAATCTAGTTCGTGTCATTTTGTGGCATAACTGCTTAGCCCTAACGTTTGTAACGTGATGATTATATAATTTTGTTTAAAAGGCGATGGAAAAAAACGTTCAACTTAAAAAAAATTCTAGGAAATACCACACCCACGTGCTGGAGTTTGACGGAGCTGGGAATTGGGCGTTCAGGAAGCTGGACAAAGACGCGTCGGCCATCACTCCCTCTCCCAGCACGCCCAACAGTGGGTCCAGCGCGGACAGCGCCGACCACTGATCCCCCACTTCGACCTTCCTAATCATGACACTGTGGGATCATCTCGTTGGTTTATGTTGTAGGTGATACTTCAAAATAACTGTTACTATAACGCCGTGATAGCAACATGATTTAAAAAAGAACGCAAATTTGGTAACTGTAAAGATAATGTGGGATCATCTCGTTGGTTTATGTTGTGAACTTCCAAAATAACTGTTATTATAACGCCGTGATATCACCATGATTTAAGAAAGAAAGCAAGTTTGGTAACTGTGTAAAGATAATTTGGGATTATCATGTCGGTCTATGCTGTAGGTGACGTTTCAAAATAACTGTTATAATAAACGCAGTGATAGCATCTCTAAAACGAACGCAATTTTGATAACTGTAAAGATAATGTGGGAACACTTTTATCGGTTTATGCTATAAGTGACTTTTCAAAATAACTGTTATACTTACGCCGTGCTAGCACCGTGATTTAAAATAGAACGCATTTTTGATAACTGTATAAAAATAAACAGTGTATAAAAACTGTAAAAACACAATGAAATTTTGATACTTCGATTTTGTATCACTCTGAAGACGATTGTTATTGAGCGATGGTGATAAGGACTCGTTTTATTTTAATTATTTGGTTATAAATCTATTTTGATGTACGTAGTACGTTAATATTTAGATGATGGAGTAAAAATAATGTGTGATATTTTTGGTGATTAGGAATGAATGTTCGTGTTACGTTTTACGTATAAATATATAGTTTAAGATTATATTATTTGTAAACATACGTATCTTCACACACATGTATACTTTGATACATAAATCTAGAGATTAGTCAGTGCATATTGAGTATCACGGAATAAGTTACATATCACAGGCTGCGAAAAATCATATGTCACGACAGTTACATGTATCAGACATGTCCGTTATCTGGTTGCATAATAAACGATATCTTTGTAGCGAAACGTGCCAGTGATTAGAAAGCAGAATCTATTGAAACTGAACCTCGTTTTTCGATTTATTTGAACAGCTTTGATATACCTTTATTGGTATAAGAATTGTTCTCACTTGTAATCTGCTTGTTATTGTTAATCGCCACGTGTAAATTATAACTTTTCGTGATATAACTGTGGCAAAAAATAACTTTACAACGTTTTAGTTATATTAAAGCACTTGCAATTTCCATGCTTCATTTTGAAGTAACAAGACGCATTCTGTTTACTATTCGCAAACTATGATATCGACAGTGACCATTCATGCGTGTTTATATACTCGACGGTCACCGTTTGTCTTAATTGAAACATTTTGCCGAACAAGTATATAAAGTTATATTACGTGTAGCTTATTGATGCAGTCTGGTAATTCTGCGGTCTTCTTTATCAAGATTCCTCGGTTCAGTTCTGTGTTGAATTATATTGGTGATAAGCTAAAGCTTTTGATCGTTATCTATTACGGCTATGAAATTATTATTTAGTTAATGTTTTGTTATGTAGCGTTGTCAATTTAATGCTATGTAACAAAATTATCAATATAATAATACGGTTTAGATAATTCACTGTGAGTAATGCGGTATCACTGTGATATGTGATTAAAAAGTCATCGAAATGTTAATAAACAGAAAATATAAGCAAGATTTTTTGTCGTGTTGTCAATTCAATGCTATGTAACAAAATTATCAATATAATAATACGATTTAGATAATTCACTGTGAGTAATGCGGTATCACTGTGATATGTGATTAAAAAGTCATCGAAATGTTAATAAACAGAAAATATAAGCAAGATTTTTTGTCGTGTTGTCAATTCAATGCTATGTAACAAAATTATCAATATAATAATACGATTTAGATAATTCACTGTGAGTAATGCGGTATCACTGTGATATGTGATTAAAAAGTCATCGAAATGTTAATAAACAGAAAATATAAGCAAGATTTTTTGTCGTGTTGTCAATTCAATGCTATGTAACAAAATTATCAATATAATAATACGATTTAGATAATTCACTGTGAGTAATGCGGTATCACTGTGATATGTGATTAAAAAGTCATCGAAATGTTAATAAACAGAAAATATAAGCAAGATTTTTTGTCGTGTTGTCAATTCAATGCTATGTAACAAAATTATCAATATAATAATACGATTTAGATAATTCACTGTGAGTAATGCGGTATCACTGTGATATGTGATTAAAAAGTCATCGAAATGTTAATAAACAGAAAATATAAGCAAGATTTTTTGTCGTGTTGTCAATTCAATGCTATGTAACAAAATTATCAATATAATAATACGATTTAGATAATTCACTGTGAGTAATGCGGTATCACTGTGATATGTGATTAAAAAGTCATCGAAATGTTAATAAACAGAAAATATAAGCAAGATTTTTTGTCGTGTTGTCAATTCAATGCTATGTAACAAAATTATCAATATAATAATACGGTTTAGATAATTCACTGTGAGTAATGCGGTATCACTGTGATATGTGATTAAAAAGTCATCGAAATGTTAATAAACAGAAAATATAAGCAAGATTTTTTGTCGTATATTTTTTTACACTTTCAATGCAATAGCGACACAATGTATATGAAGATACGTATAGTTTATTAAGTCCAGTTTTATAATATAATGTAATAAATATATTTTAGGTAATAATTATATTCTTAAACTGTGAAAATTAAAGCAAACGGTATTAACCAAGAGATTTAAGTAATGCCGAGATTTATCAAGTATTATTGATACTAAATGGAGAGTAGATTCAAACTGAAATCATTTATGTATTTACTATATATGTATATAAAAATGATTTGTCGGTGTATTTATATGAGTTCGAATGATTATATTACTGTTTTAGAGATCACCATAGAAGTCGGCACTTCAATGTTACTATAACTTAATTATTTATTGTAACTAAGGCTTTCGTACTCGCGGGTGTAGCTAGTATATAAAATAATTGTATTGTTATGTAAAACGTATGTCTTTCATGATCAGCTCCTCAATTAGGTATTTCTGGCTTTGTTTTTAATTACAATAAAATACTAAATTACTGTACGGGCATTCTTAGAAGTAGATATATAATAATATTTTTGAAATTAAAATAAAAACAAATATTTAAGTATACGTGATTTTTAATACTATGCTGTCCGTCTCACTCACACTTACAACATATTGTAGTGCTCTGTCTCGTTCACTCGTACAGGCGACAATACAACTTCCCCGCTAATGACGACTGTTATGACTTCCGTTTCATTACTTTTAAATGATATTCTTATCCCAAAAGTACGTTAAACAGTTTACAGATATGGATTACGCGTGTATGGAATGGATTTAATTGTAAGTAATTATTATATTTTATATATAAAGGATTTAAAAAATAAATCGTGGCTGTCATTATATTAATAATACTGTCTATGGAATACTACATATCGATTTTATTATTTGTAATTGATTGTTTTGTATTTTTTTTACTGTTTATATGTAAATAATAGATTTAATGACGATTGTGAGGTTCTTATGGAAACTGGAGATGAAATAAATTGGGATTTTTCAATGTAACCATGTTTTATTCTATTAAACCTTATTTATGATTGAAATAAATCACCTCAGTACATGTAAGTCATAAATTTAATTAAACGAAAGCAAATAACTATTGAACTATCTTTTTAGTTATTCTGACGACGACAAATGAGTCAATAAAATATTCATAATCAAAATAATTAACACATTCTTCTCCTCTGTATGTAAGAGACTATTTATTTACGTGTATTTTATTTTCGACTAGCTGACCCGTGTAACTTCGTCTGCACCAAATCGGTTATCACCGGTTTCAATTGTATTTTTAAACGCGATAAATTTTAATAAACCTAAAACCCGATTGCAGCCACACCCACCGTTTCCAATTGTAAATCCAAACTATCAAGGGACTCACTCAAACATATACCCAGATGGTATGTGAGAAATCTTTTAAAATAAACCTAGAACCCCTTCGCAGCATCATCTACCGGGTTCAATTAAGATAAAAACTAACTTACATACATTGGCGGTAATGTAAAAAAAAGCTTGAGGGTCTATGGACGCCCGTTTGGAACGAAGTTCCTTTCCCTTTCTTGTAGACGTTTACTGTACAGTCCGTATAGTTTACATTATAAAATATCAAGTTGATAGAGTTAAATTGTAAATTAAACAATATTTATAAAATAAATAATGATAAATTAAACACTGAATGCTGGGATAATCAAGTTAATAAAAGTTAATACATCAATAGGTAAACCTTGAGTTGGTTTGCTATTGAAATGAAAATTTTATGTACGAGGTGTGTTCAAAAAGTAAGGTGACTTTTCAAATTTCGCGGGCAACGTACTTTCGATTATCGATTTTTGTTATGTTTTGTTATGTTGGTACACTCTTTCCGAACATCTGTACCAAGTTTCAAGTGTATAGCATTTTTTGTTTGGTTGTGAGAGGCGTAAAGGTTATAAGTGTTTTGTGTACTCGGCGATTTCTTGCTATCGAAAAATATGGATCAAAGGATTTGCATCAAATTTTGTGTAAAAAATAAAATATTATATAGTAAAAAATAAAATTATAAAAAATAAATATATTATATACACGCTCTCTCTCTCTCGTTCTCTTTTTCTCTGTCACGATACCTAACCTACTACACATAGACTCTGAACATGGACAATACGTAAAAGTAAAATTTGATAATCATCTCTACCATTTACTTTATCATAACTATTTTCAAATTGTATTAAAACTTTTTCACACTCCATTGTATTGAAGAAAAATATAAATATGAAAAGATATGAGTATCGCGTCGACGCGACGCGTCAACTGTTACATGCCTGTAACTATTCGTCTAAGAGTTTAGCAACGGTTTTGAGAGCGAATTTGAATAAAGCCAGTTTTTTATATATCTTTATGTTCTTCCGAACAACATGCGGGCTACTTGGCTGTCAGGAAACTTTGCGTTTATTAGTGCATATCGCACCTTTACAGACAAAAATATTGATTTTTAAATAATTTCACAATGTTTTGTTATTCACTAACTTTGAAACGCTACTAAAACATGAAATTATTATTCCCAGATATTTTTATTATTAACAATAATGTGCCCGATGTTATTTTTTGTAAATAAAATAAGTATGTTCAAACCATGTTAAAATAGCTATCATTTTAATATTTTTATTTGGACATAAAAGAGAGTTAATAAAAAATAATATGTATAGAATAACTTAGCTATAGCTATAGTTTAACGCAGCACTGGCTGTATGATAAAGATAGTGATAATTGTGGCAGCGCCTGTTATAGATGCATGTATTCACGATCGCGTCAGTCCCAAGTCATATGTTTACGTTTATCGTTGTTTTTGATTGTTGACGGTGAAATCTTAATATCATAATGGTTAATAAAATGAAATATGTTCTTTGCAATGGAAAGAATAAAATGGTTTGAAATGAATGATTTTTATTTATAAAGAATATCATTGGGCATATTATTGTTAATAACAAAATTGTCTGACAGTGATAAATTCAGGTATTTAATAACGTTTAAAAAGAAAGTTTTACTGAAAACTTTTTTTAATAGTTTCCTAAAACAATTTTAAAATCAAATTTTTAACCGGTAAAGGTGTGATGCGCATTAATAAACATAACGTTTACCGGCAACCAGGTATCCTGAACCTTGTTTTGAAGAGCATAAAGAAAGATATATAAAGAACCAGCTTTTCTAAAATTTTTGTTCTTCCAACGTTGCTGGCTCTTGTACTAAGGTGTCTCAAAAAAGTCTTGTTACACTTTTTTCGGTCTAGCTCTTACCCGCTCAAAGCGCGTAACGCGCATAAGGAACTTCGTTCCAATATCGCTTAAATTTATAGCTAATCTGTTTGCTATATATAGCACAAAGAAAATTTACCAAAATCCGTCAAGAATTTCACTAACTACAAATTTTTGACTTTCGTCCGTTATTCTGGAGAACTCCTTGCGTTTTATGGGGCAAAAAGTATTCTAAATGTAAACTTGTAATATTAGTTATCACTGTGTCAAGTTTCATCAAAATCGGTTCAGTACTTTCAGAGTGATGCGTGTTCAAAGGGACAGACATACAGACAAATATTGTAAAAAGATTATTTTTGGCTTCTATATCAATAACAAAGTCTACCCCGATCAAAATTTAAAAAAAATATTTAATGTACAGATTTAGTTTTGTTACAGTTTTATTATAGTATAGATTACTTATTATCTTCATAGGTTTTAACTAATCTCCTTTTAATTTTCGAATTTTTACTGCAAACCTAACTACATGTTTGTTTTATAGCAAATTTTTCAATCTCTATTTCTTTCCTTTGTCAAAATTAAATATAAAACTTCCATTACATCATAAAGCTTAAAATTGAAACAATGTTTGACATAAAAGAGGTTTTACAGCCAATTTTCATAACAATTTTGTAGGTGGTAGAGCCACGCTGAAGCTATTATTGGTTTCAGCATGATTGGGTCGGCTCTCCCGGGGTACTACCACCCGACCCACAGAAACACCCACGTGAAGCAACAGTGCTTGCATTGTTGCGTTTCGTTCGGTCAGTGAGAGCGCCGGATACCCACCTCCCCGTCCCCTCCCGCAAATACAGGCCGGCAACGCACTTACAACTCCCCTGGTGTTGCTAGTGTCCAGCAATATCTAACAGATAGTGCCACTGCTAGGTTAGTCTACTTCGCCTACTTCCATAGCTTAATGTCTTATGACATTCTGTTGTGGCGGACAGCAGCTGAGGTAGACACCATATTTTTATTACAAAAAGGGGCAGTTCGAGCAATTTACAATATGGGATCTCGCGAATCCTTAAAGACCAAGTTCAAGGAGTACGGTATCTTAACTCTGCCCTCCCAATAGATTCGTGACAATTTAATGTATGTCCGTAAGAACCTTGAAAAGCTAGATTTCGTAAAAAACTGGCACAATCTAAATACTAGAAACTGTGACAAACTGGTTGTCCCATGTTTTAGACTTAGTAAAACCAGTAATAGTTTTTTGGAAAATAGTGTTAGATTTTACAACAAAGTCCCAAAGGATATTACCGATTTGCCGGATAGCGAATTTAAGCGTCATGTCAAGCGGGTTTTGGTATCAAAAGGCTATTATAGGGTGGATCAATATGTGAACGATGGTGATGTCTGGAATTGACTCATCTCTATGCATCCATTAAAAACGTTTGTGACATGTACCTAATATATTCTAAATCTAAATATAATATACATTTGTTAAAAAGATAAACCAAATCGAGTTTCTTGCCGGTTCTTCTCGATGACTGGGTTGTTTTCCGAACCGGTGGTAGTTTTGACGTTCATAAATGCCTTCTTAGGGCCTACGTTGAATAAATGTTCGTTTGCCCCCTATAATATAAAAAAAAACAATTACACAAACTAAACGTCCTAAAAAAGTACATAAAGTTTATCTATAAGATTACCTAGAGAACAACAATTTTTATCTGAATAAAAGTATATATTTAACTACTCAAAGTAGTTGACATTGCTGTTGATACACTTTTTACGTTATTTCCATGGTGGTAGGGTTTTTTATGATCCCGCCTGGTTAGCTGCCACCCTCAAGTTGTAAATCTGTTGCCATGCACCTGTTGGTGTGTTCCGGCACAGGCACTTGACAGCCAGTCCTCTAGGTGTATCGTGGTTACCATCTTTGACCATGTCGTCATTTAACATCAGATTAAATTGTGGTCAAACGCTAAAACCTATAATATATAAAAAAAGTTCTAATAGAAGTTAATTCATACTTCTATTCAGGATTTGCTATTCATGTGGACACACTGAACTCTTTGAAGGTAATCTTGTCACCTTCATCGGAATTTCAAAATGTTCCCCTCTAAAGTTTTAACTAGAATCCTAAAAAAATGGAAGTCAGATGGAGCAAAGTCTGTTATGATTGATAACGGCCGTGACTTTCCAGTAGTGACTACTATAATTTGAGACTATTCGTTATGCAGTATGTGCAAACAAGCTTTGCCGTGAACAAAAAATGGACTAGAACAATTTACTGTTAATAATAAAAGTCATTATGATGATGACAAAAGTCTGCAACCTGTGCCTTTAGCAAAATGAGTGTAACTCCTTTTTTGATTAAGGACGCGTACTCAATTTTAAGTACTTCAGTTTCTGGCATCGAGCCATACTACTACACGTGCACCGCTTACGTACACGCACACAGCGACAACTGATAATTAGAAAAATGTAACTCACGTGAAACGACTTGATACTTGTATTAAAAAAAATTAACAAAATTTTCGTGTTCTTAAAATTTTGTTCCTCTATCTTTAGTCTGTTAATAATGTTGTTTGTAAACTTTCTGATGAGGCGCAGTATTGTGGTAACTGGATCTTAGTATAGATAAACATCTAGAACAGATATCTAGATATATCGAGTTGGCGTTCAGATGTTATAACCTCATAGTGCCGGGTCAAAGTTTCATTTCTCAACATTCCAATGAGGATTAGTATTGTGATAACGGGACTTTAGTATAAATAATAACTAGAAATATAGCACTTATCCTCATAGCGCAGGATCAAGGTTTCATTTGTGATCGTTTTGGTGGAGAGCAGTATTGTGATAACTGGATCGTGGTATAGATAATAGCTAAAATATCGTGTTTGTGATGTTTAACCTAATAATTTCGGGCCAAATTTCATTTACCACCATTCTTTGGAGGAAAACTACCATGATAACTGAATCCTTACCATAGATTATATCTAGAAACAACGACTTTACTTTTAGATATTTAGCCTCCTATCTATAAGTATTACTAACAAAACGACTATAAATATATTCTATTTCTCCTAATTATGCGGCTCTTTGACCGTTTCTTGAAGTTCTTTATCAGATCTATTTGTTAAATCAAACAATTAATTAAAGTATTACTAGTAAAATGATTTCAGAGACGATATATCTAAGTCTGCCTGTCAAGGAGTTCCATAACAGTTTCTGGATGTCAACATCAGACTCATTTATTAAGTCCTCTGGTAAGCTCTTAGTATTACAAACAAAAGAAGTAAAAGCATGACACACCTATCACTACTCATCAAGGAGTTCCATAGTTGTTTCTGAAATTCACCTTAGGCCAATCTATTTAATTCAGTACACTACTACAAACAAAAGGAGTATAACAAAAACGACATACTTATCACTATCCGTTCTATAGTGGTTTCTGTAGTTCATCATCAGGTCAGTTTATTTATGTGGTAAGTTACTGGTATTATGAACAAAAGGAGTATAAACACAGCATATCTATCTCAACCCACCAAAGTGTTCCATAACAGCTTCTAAAGTTTATTATCAGATCCATCTGTTCAACATTATGGTAAGCTCGGGATTACAAACAAAAAGAACATAAACGTGAGATATTTATGTTTACCGATGCACTTCTTCGATGGTTTTCGTAGTTTATCACCAGGTCGGTATTACCAGCCAATCTAATAAACTTTCAAATGTCTCAAAATGTATTGGATCGACGTTTCACAAGTACAGTGATTCTTACAATTATAAATATTAAATACTATAAATTACTACATATACATTATTGATCTTTTTTTCATTTTTCATTATTGATCTTTTCGAAATGACCAAGAAGTGCTGGGTGTCGTATAATATACGTGTACATACAGCGATATATTTTTCTAAAAAGTTCTGGTAAGAAGAAGTGTTGCCCAAAATCTCTTGCAGTCTTGCAGTCTTGGTCTTGCTCTTACGTTTTTGCAAGACCAATACCAAGACTAAGCCTTGCAAGACGAGACTGGGCCTGCAAGACTCTTGCGGTCTTGCGATTAAGTTGAATTTGAACCTTATTGACAATATTGGTACACGTTCTCTAATATCGGTATCAAGATCACGATTCTTTCTAACACACAAACAATTTGAACAAATAAACGTATTTATATCTCAGAGAGTATAATTTATTTAATAAAGTTTATAACTAACACAATAAATCCAGTATAGTAACTATTTATGTTACGCGATATTTTGATTACCAATAGGTCGGCTGGCGATTATGATTGTATATTTGATAATTTACTGACAAAGACGCAGCGCCTCTTTATTGATAGACTGTTCGACAAGTGTATCAAAGCATTGCCTATACTGTTTGACCGTTACCGCTGAAAGTTCGCCGATGTTCCAAAGAATAAAATAAGTTTCTAGTTACTGATGACCGATACAAATAAATGTTTAAACGTGATTACGAGATTATTTGTTTGATACGCTATCTCGCCGTAACTACTTACTTCATCGATCATCATAAAATTTTCTCTACACGTTGTACTGAGTACAGAAAAAGTCACAGGATGCCTTTCATCTAGGAAAGAAAAGGATAATTGAGGGATAATGACCTCTGTACATTCATGCGAACGAAACCGCGAGCAAAAGCTAGTAATAATACACATTATTACACTACCTTTATATTAAACTATACAAACATTTACTATGTATCGACTCATATCGTTAATACACTATGTAGCTAGTAGATATATAAATACAGCATCAGTCCAATTCTATAATTAATATGGATTAACTTCATCAAAAGAGGAACGTTATTTAAGCACGTAGATACATTTTATTGCTAGGTAGGAAGGTACGATATAGCTGGTGACATTTCTGATTTTTAATCTTCCGAAGAATCACCATGTTTATCAATGAATGTTCATCACCTTTTTTTACTCATCTTTTGGTGTGTACACATAACAAGGAGTGTTATATATCAACTAGCTACGCCCGCGACTCAGTCCGCATGGAACCTAATGTAAGAAAAGTGATTAATAAGATCGTCTAAATATATTAAGTCCATTTACTTATCTACATTTCTCTCTTACTTAAGTCGCGCCGTCATTATTAATACAATAACTTTTGATAGAGTGAAGTGATTTTAAGGAAACTAAGATTAAATTTTACTTTAGGATATGCTTTATGAGTTTTTTAGTGAGATTTTATCGTGAACGCAGTACTTTCGCAGTGACGCTATGTATATAAGCTAAAAATCTACCTATCTTTTGGATTGTTCTAAGGTTTAACTTTTTTTTTTTTTCGAACTGACTACGCTATTTACCTAGCAAGTTCTTAACAGCTTCACCGGACTACTCTAAGCTTTAACCTAACGTGTTTAATAAAGAGCAATAAACAAATAGGTAATAGCAAGATTTGCGAGACTTGCAAGACTCTTGCTGCAAGATCAAGACCAAGACTGGGAGTGCAATATCAAGACCAAGACTGGGGGTGCAATACCAAGATCAAGACTGGGGGTACAATACCAAGACCAAGACTGGGGGAACAATACCAAGACTAAGACTGAGGGTGCAATACCAAGACCAAGACCAAGACCAGGTGTAAGGACGTAAGACCAATACCAAGATCAAGCCAAGTCTCGTCTTGATATTGCATTTGGGCAACACTAGTAAGAAGCACCATAGACCTCCGCTCGCATGGATGTCAGAGCTAGGGATGGCGATTTAAAATCGTATAAATATTATTTAGAGAAATTATCTTAATCGATATTAAAAACAACGAATCGATCTCTTCTCAGACACTATGCAATTGTGAGTCGATTTTTTTAAATAGTGTTTCCCTATGGATGTACTCAAACATGGGACAATTTTCAATATATCAATCATACGCACGATAGATGGTTGTATACCTCAATTTCTTTCATTTATCCTTAACCAATAAAAGAAACAAAGATATATTTTTTTACTGCAGAATAGCTACTGCTACAAGCTTTTATTATGGAACTATCTCATATGCGGGACATGTTGAAAAAGTATCATCAGCTCTAAGCACTAAATAATATTTCTAAGACCCTCCAAAATGACATATAGTAATAGCGTAGTCAAAAAAGGTCATGTACGCTGAGAAATCTTAATATATATATTTCTTGTGTGCGTGTGTATGTGACTGAACTCCTCCTAAACGACTGGACCGATTTTGATGAAATTTTTTGTGCGTGTTCGAGTGGATCCGAGAATGGTTTAGATTCACAATTGGAACCGGTAGGTGGCGCTGCGATCGACTTTTAGGATTTTTTTTGTTTTCAAGGCAGGACAACGTCCGCCCGGTCCGCTAGTAATCTTGTAAATATGTACTAAAATAACTGCGGTAAGAAAATGCGGAGTGTGATAAATAATTGTGAACTTTAAATAATACGTTTCATGATTTCTGAGTGTTTGCTTTTATAAAACTTGTTAAAATAATTGAACAACACTGCGCCCTGTTGCTACTGTAGCGCCACCCTAATTTAACGCGTGTTGATAGACACTTTTTCATACATAGAAATCGTACTCCTTACTTCCATAGATTTGTTTTTTCGAACTGTCTACGTTATTGACCTAGCAAGGTCTTAACAGCTTCACCGGACTACTAATGCGAGCGCTTAAGGCACTCAGCCGATTTTATTTGACAACAAGCTCAAGGGTGCACGGCACACCTCGGCTTGGGCTGTTGCCTGATACATGCAATTCGCGACCTATCTGAGCTAATCTTTTTTTTTTTTTAACGTGGAGAGAAAATCCATCATGGACTGTCAGGCCCCGGGGGGAGGGCCTGAGC